>VHZZ01001329.1:106827-127187 GCA_009801015.1 Silene noctiflora | reverse complement strand
TATATTAATTATTAGTTTATATTATATAATTGTTGTATGATCAAACTAATACTTATATAAGATAAATAAGTATATGGTTCTTATATTGGTGTGACAAACATTACAAAATCAAAATGGTCCATTTTATGCCATGTTGGCAGAAATAATACACGTTGTTGAACAACATTTTTCTTTTACATTTTGTGTAATAATCAACCTGCATGTAATCATTAAACTTGTTGCATGCCTATGACAAAAACCTAGCCTAATGCAATAATACCTATGTGAGCATGCATGATAAAATAAGAAAAAGTAATTGTCCACTAGTACCTATGGGGTGCCGGTTTTTGGACCTTTAAGGGGCAATTTAGTTGCTCATTTTTATTATTCCATTTCATGCTTATGAAAACATCTCTCTAGAAAACACGCATAACCATATTTCTTTTTATTACTAAAATGTAGTAATAAAATTAATATTAAGGGATATAAATTTCTAATAATATCTAGTTAATATTAGTAGAAATATTTGGGTGACATCTTGGGTGCAATCAAAAGGAGAGTTTCTAATTTGAAACTTGGAGGATCATCCTTATATTCATAGCTCAAGAACAAGGTTGGAAGGAGTCCTTCCTTGTGCCCATATTTTCCTATATTCTAATGTAAGGAAAACTATATTTTCTCTCTTTATTATTGTTTTTGTTTGCATGCAACTAGATTCTTATCATCTAAATTAACAAGTAACTTAGATCTTTATTAGAGGAGTCTAATAAGAGGGTTAAAGAACCTAACACCATCTCCCATTCATAGCCCCAATGAGACGTTTCTTGAAGGAAAGAGACGAAAAATAGAAAAAGGGAAAGGACGAGTTGTTTGTGATGATACTGTTATGGAAGACGGTATGCCAGAGGTTGTTGTGCGTGATGGAGTGTTCCGTACTCTGTTTCGTGAGCCGTCAAAACACGCTACAAAAACAGGGTTAGATCGTGTTCGGTTTACAAAGCAAGAAAGTCTCTTGGTTCACCGGGTTTCTAACTACTCCATTCACGATGGTCGTTATTATCCACGTTCTTGGCTATCAAAGATTCAAGCTTTAAGATTCTTTGTGGATTTCCTTCAATTTCAAGGTTGGGATCACATTAGTCGGTTCTCGGGTCCAATCTTTCCAATTGAGGTAATTCAATTTTGCGCCTCTGTAAAATTAAAGAATGGTGTTGTGAGTGCGGTTGTTAATGATGTCAATATCACTATCACCGTTTCTGATTTTTGCTCTGCTTTTTCGATTCCTCATGACGGAATCGAAATAAATCCAAGCCAAGAATGGAACGATGTTAGTGATGATAAAAAATTGGTTATTAAGAGATATTTTGATGAGGATGCGTTATATTTTAGTCAAGTCTTGGCCGGTCCTCTTGCTCCTAAGGTTAAGTTTCTCCTAAACTTTCTATGGAACACGATTGTTCTGTCGACGATCAAAATCAGCCCTCTTAAAATGACACACTCTACAATGCAAAACGCGGCTTTCCTTTCTTTTCTTCTTCTTGTTTGTTTTCCAAGCCGGTTGACCGGCGGCCGTCGTCGGCACCGACATCGAGCATTTGAGAATAAGAGGGAAATTGAAGTAGGCGTACGTGGGAGTCGGGGTGCCGGAGGTCGGTGCACCGGCAGGGACAAGCAATTGTTGATGCGAGGATGATGGTGTGTTGTTGCAGGCCGGTTGGACGGCCGCCGGTGGGGGCACTGGCACCGAGTTCTTCCAGAAAAGAGGAATTGTAATGTTGTTGTGAGCCGGCGGAAGAGGCGAAGGCCGGTTGACCGACTGAGGGTAGCTTGTTAGTTGTTGTTTGTTGCGATGTTGAATGATGGATGATGATGAGCATGAAATGACGAATTGATGATTATAGTGGAGGACGATGGTGATTGAAGATGGACGATGAATTGGTGATCGAGGGTTGATGAAGATGGTGAACGAGGAATTGGGGTCAAGGTCAAGGTCAAGGTTGACCTTGATTTGTTATTTATAATGAATTTTGCCTCTCGCTATTAATTATGTCTCGCGATTTCACCTCACCTACTTTATTAAATTAAAATAATAATAATAATAATAATAACAATACTAATAACATAATAAAAAAATCCAACTACTTATTAAATAACACTAATACGACTAATTATTATAAATTAGTAATTAGAATGAGTTTTTTAAATCAGTTAAGCACGCAAAATCGAGTCGAAATAAGGTATAAATGAGCGGTAAAACGTGACCAAGATACTACTCATCAGGCGCCTAAATTATTCGACTATCACTCGTTCGGATATTACATATTCCATAAATATCCGTAGTCAGTTTGTACATGATCCTCGTGTGGAACATTGGGATGCAGCAATTAGAGTATTACGTTATCTTAAGGCTTCTCCGAGCCAAGGAATCTTTTTAAAGTCAAAGCGACATGATGGTTAGTGCTTATTGCGATTCTGATTGGGCAAGTTGTTCAATCACACGGCGATCTACAACAGCATTGTTTATCCAAATTGGTTGTTCCCCTATGTCTTAGAAGACGAAGAAGCAGAGTGTTGTTTCTAGTATCGAGCTATGGCCATGACCGCTTGTGAAATAGTTTCGCTACAGGCATTGTTAAAGGATTTACAAGTGCCTCAGTATTCTCCCACAAGCCTATTTTGTGATAATCGTGCTGCAATACATATTGCCTCTAATCCGATTTTTCATGAACCGACAAAGCATATCGAGATTGATTGTCGGTAGGGTGAATATATTGTATCGTATATAGAAACCCATGAAATACACCTTTGTTGTGCATTCAAACGAAACAATTTCATTATTCAATATATTATCTATTAAGCTTCTCAATTTTTTCTCGTCTCCGTCTCTGGTTTTTTTTATCATTTTTCCCTCTCCTCCTTTATCCAGTTCGTTAATTGCTCTATTCTTTCTTCCCTGGTTTAACTTCCAACAATGTTAACTGCTGTTATTATAAACCCTCAACGTCCAATCTCACAGTCAGTAGACATGGGTGACATGTATGCCAAGGATGTTACCGTGAATTTTGACAAAGACAATTTAAGCCTTTACATAGGAGATGGATTGGATGTCAAATTTGAAGACATGTTAATCCAAATTCCTGCGGAATCATTCACCATGATAAGATTATAGAGGGAAAGAGAGTATTGCATAAAGATAATTTGTATTATTAAGTTGTTATTGATAAAAGGTCGAATGAACGGTATTGATAATACCTTACAAGAAACCTAAGCATTACCAAAACCCTAAGGCAGCCGTCGTGACATAGCCGTCACTACTGAACCCTAGATTCCCTACAAGATCAGTGGTTTACCATTTTTTTATTGCAGAGTCCAATAAGACAGAAATTTGGAATGACCATTTACATCAAGAAGTTAGGCGTCCAAGATCAATCTTGGTGAGCGTGGCCGACGTTTTATCTTTGTTCATCTTTTAATCTTTAATCTTATAGTTATAGTTACAATGTAAGATGGGTTTATTTGGGTTATGATGTCATGCGAGAGTCGAGACTAGTAACATATATTACAGGAAAAATTACAGAACATAAGACCGAGATTACAGGGAAAAAATAAACATCTTGCATGCTTTCTCGGTTACATAAGACAGCAAACCTGTAGCATCTCTATCATCTTTTTTTGGCTGGAAAAAGTGATAATAATTGCTGTAATCTTCACAACTGCTGTTGCATCAGCCTTTCCTACCTTGGATTTCTTGAATAATTTTCACTTTAATCCCTCAAAGGTGAGCTGAATACAAAACCTGCCTTGCTTATAATTCTATTGACAGTGCAGTGAGTGCATCTTATGAACCGAGTCGCATTGTGCGCAGGAATACATATGCCAATAAACGATAGCCAAACACCATGGCAATAAGAGCACCGATCTCCTCTAGTCCATTGTCAAATCTCATCCAACTTGTGGGTCGAATTTGGTGTTCATACTGAATTTTAAGAAGTAGCCTATACGTATGGTAGTTAAAGGACATATAGCGAATCCAAGATATGAATATTGGTACTTTCTGCAAATAAGAACACCTGGTGGTTAGTGCCACTAATTTCGTTATATTGGAATGTTAGCAATCGGATGTTACATTATTTGTGTCCTTACCTGCACGAAGAAACCACCAGCTAACATGAAGGTCATTACTGTCACAGAACCTAGAGTTGTAGCCTTTTTAATGTCCATTAGTGAAGCCCCAATAGCTAGTCCAAGTCCCTGTCATCAACAACACAGATCAATATTATTGAGTTCAAGCCGTGGTGTTTCAAAAAAGGGCTATCCACCAAACACCAGCCGTCTTGTAAAAGTTCTGAAGATCAATGCGACTGCATTTTTAACTAAGATTTAATACTACTCTTCTTGTAGCACATAGTTGCTGGCAAAAGATATTCGGTAATTTGCAGATTATTTATAGGCATCAGAGTTTGTCGTACCTGGGCAGCTACAATGCAGAGGAAAACCGTCAGCACTGTGTAGATAAAGGTTCCAGCATCAAGCCTCAAGCCAGCCATAAAGTAGACAACCAGGAGGAAGAGTAATGGTAGGACGAGATCAAGGGGAAGGTCGCTAGTTGTCCTTGCAAGGAAATAGGCACTAAGCCTATACATGTCAGCTGCCCTTTCCTTGAGGAGCATGGCTCGCTCCTGTGGAAATGCAAAAATTGCCGTGAAAACCGGAAAGAACCCCCAGAAGACAGCAATGAAGAAAAGCAATCCCGCCTGCAACAGTTGAAAGACAAGTTACCTTCAGATACAGTTTGCACAGTAATTTACCACCGCAGTTAACCTAATAATAGAATATCAGTAAATCTCTCATCTTTGTTCGACAGTTATGCATTAATGATTGAACTCTAATGTCAAACAAGGACGACATATATGGGAGGAGGGAGTAGCATTTTACCTGGTCCTGTAGTCCCTTTGGAGTTCTGCTATCGGACTGCCACCAGAGTAGTCCTAGTATAACTGCAGTGACGAGAACCTGTGTTACCCTTAACCAGCTAAAGTAATCATGCCTTCGCTCTTTGATTCCTCTTCGGAATAGAATGGAATATTGTTGCCACCAGCTTGCGCCCCATTCTCGCTTTACTGACGATATCTGCATTTTGAATTCTTCGTCGATGGGTATGGGAGCCATGAGCTTCTTCTTTTCCTTCTTAGCAACTCGGGATTCATATGACTCCACAAGATACTGCATTGAATTTTATACATCAAACTTTTGCCTCGATAACAAGCAGAAGCATCTTTGTGTCACTGTTATTTGTTCTTTATTTTCTTTTGGAAAAGAAAAGCAGGAACCAATCACCCTTCTGTTTGAAATGTGAGAATAAAATAAGATTTCGTCCCTCTGCGGTCAAAATTTTCCATCTCATTGTGTTCAGTTAAGTATGATACGGAGTAGATAATATTTTCACAGATATGACTCACCTCATGGATTACTGCAGGAGATGGTTTGCCATTTGTTGTTTCGTTGTCAGAGTTGCACATCTGCACTTTATCTTCAAGCTCTGAAGGAATGGTCACATCAGATATGTTCCCATTGGCAAGGTCTAACAGGAACTCCGCTGGGTTCATGGATATCATAGGAGAGCATCCTATGGACGAGAAATAGGTCATCACTTCTGACGCTTTTCCATAGTAAAGCAAGCTTCCTTTTCCGAGAAGGATCAACTTATCAAATTTGTGAAAGAGTCTGCTAGATGGTTGATGGATCGTTGTTATCACCGTTTTCCCAGCCTGAAAGATGCCACTGACTAAATTAGATCTTGAAGTAAGTGAAAGTATTGAGGCTAGAAAGAGTAATGTGACAAAATATACTCACACTTCCGCTCTCAAGGAATATCTTGGTGAAGATTGTCTATACAAGACAAATGACAGTTAATATAGTTTTTAACGGTTTAAGGATGCAGTTACCTCAGCTATATCTTGCAATATCTGGATTGTCCTTAAAGCAGTTGTGGAATCCAATCCCGAGGTAGGTTCATCGAGAAATAGCAATGATGGGTTGATTATGATCTCATTACCTATACAAACCCTTTTCCTCTCACCACCTGATACCCCTCGGACAAAGGAACCTCCGATCATTGTGTCCTGACACCTGCAAATTTTTGCATAATGTTTACCTCATGAACTAATATAAAATGACCTTACACCTGTGTGGATGTGCTCGAGTTAGAAAGGGAGTTACCTCTCTAACCCTAGCTCACAAATGACATCTAGAGCTCGTAGTTCTTTTTGTTCCTTTGTCAAAGTTCTTGGCAGTCTCAGGTAGGCAACATAAGTTAGCGTTTCTCTGACAGTGAGGTGAGGAAAAAGTACATCATCCTGAGTGACGAACCCGATCCTGCAAGTTTAATAAATTCTTATTAGTCATATACTCATATGTTTAGGCTACTATCTAATAACATCACCCCAATGCCTAGAGGGCTCCTGTTAAAGGTGAGGTAAGAGACTAATTTCTGATGACCAATAATTATGATATTTGTGTTGAGAGTTGTCTCCTCCGACTGCCTAATACTAGATTACAGCAGTTTTATGAGCCATTTTGTTTTGTCTCATCATGTTTCAGTGCCAGGAAATAGGGTCTCTTTAGCTCCTTTTAAATTACCTTACTAATATCAGAGTAAAATTTAAGCATTCTCCTTACCTGCTTTTAAGGAATTTGGAGTATGGTTGATCATTGTAAGTTACTGAACCACCCGGTGCAGGTTGAGTTACTCTACCTCCAAGAAGATTCAGCAGTGTTGTTTTTCCGCTCCCTGAAGGCCCCATCAATGCTAGCACTTCTCCGGGGTTCACTGCTCCTGTGATTCCATGTAGGATATCTTTCTCCACTGATGTTGTCACCCCTTTCAAAATCACTTTATATGTTACATCTCTGAACTGCAAAATGTCAGGAAAATTAACTGATTGGTTTCCCATTGTTTTGTTGATAAGACATTAATTGAGCATTTAAACATGAAGGAAGTCTCTGTGCAGAAGCTGGCTAAGGGTTGATTTCATTTCGTCTCGCTCATACAAAAGTTTCAGATCCTCCCTTGTCCCAAATAAGATCGACAACCTATTTTAGCCCTATCTTCGATATTCACTAGTTTGCATGGCCAACTTTTTGGATCATAGTATGTAGACCTGGCAAACGGACCATTTAGTTCAAGTGTTTTCACGTTTGGCTCTAGGTCTACTTAAGAATCTTCTGTTTTCTGTCTACTTTGGGTCAGGTCAATTAGAGTCGGCTATTCAGGTGATCAGGTCACATTAGTATTGCCATATCTAACAGTATGTATCCATGTTTTCAAGTGTGTGATCTTTGTTGTGAAGGTGTAAACGTCTTGTACATACCATCATATAAAACGAGATGTGTACAAGACGGAACCTGACCATGTTACATCCAATTTCAGTAGGATTCCGATGATCTGTGTAGCTAAAATCCGCCAACCCACAACCTGTTGAGATAGATAGGTAGTGAGTGACTCCATGTTGCCTTTTGGTGCAGAAATATGCTGGATGATCGACATCAGGAATGCTCTTTTTTTTTGTGCAGAATTTTAACAGACAGATGGTAAAAGAAGTGGCCTGCAATGTATTCCAGAATTACTGTCAGTATGTTGTTACCTTCAAATATATTGGCAATGTTGGTTCAGCTTCGATTCTTCTTTTACGCATTCCTGCTTCAACATCCTCAGCTGCAACAATTGAACATTATTTATTCAATTTCATCCAGCTTTTATCCTGTTTTATTACAACAGAGTACCTTCTACTATGGCAAAGCCTTGCTTATTATGGTCAGTATATACTTTCTACTAATATAATGTCAAGTTGGTGGAATGAAGGCAGTCAGGCAGACCTACTTAGAATTATTGGCCTAAAAGGGTTCGAGAGACAAGACAATGGTCGAGACGATTTTGATTGTGACTGCGACATACTACCCAAAATCAAGCCCATGCAGTGTGCATACATTATGGTCACATTTGTGAGGGAGTACTCTTTTTTGAGCACTAATTTGCAGCCACTAAACAAATAGACTCGTATAGAAACATAGTACATAGATAGTGATGTTGTTATTAGCTTGTAACAAGGAGTGTAGTACACTACATAAAGAGTACTAACCAAGTAGACGACGGAAATATGTCTAGGGACCCCGAAAGGTGACTAGAGAAGAATTGAAAGCAAATTTGCCCAGTAACATATACCTTTGTCCCCTGGGTTCTTAGATTTGCTATATTAATTGTCTTTAACACTTATATTCCACCCAAGCAACTAGTCATCATATTTGTCTCCGCTAAGTTCAAAAATTAATATATGATTGAAAATTTTAACACAACTATATTCTAGGTAAATTAAAGTACTCTCTCCAATTCTAAGTAAACTTCCCTATTTCTTTTTCCGTTAATTCACAATAACTTCCCTATTTTTATTTTTTTGTAAGTGTTTGTGTGGTCCAAATTTAATTGTATGGTGAGACAATGTGTTTACGTGGTGCAAATTTAATTGTATGCTAGGCAATGTGCCTCCTTAAATTTAAATTTTGTGCACAAGGAGAAAGGGAAAGTTTATTAATAATTGGAGGGAGTATTAGATTACAGGTTAGTCTACGTGATTAAGGGTATCTATTATCAAACTACAAATACGAACACAATTTCATTATGCATCAAAATTGAGGCACAACATTTCGTGACAAAAATTCCATCAAAAAACATTAGAATTGATCTTAATTGAACTAAACTGAGCTTAATGCAGCTAAACCAAACTTAGTTAATGAACCTGAATTGAATTAAAGTAAGAGTTAATTTGTGACGAGATAAACTGAACTAAATGAAGCTCAATAAACTTAAGGGAATTGAATAGAGCTGAATTTAAATCCAAAAAAAGAGATCTTGTTTGATTTATCGTCACGAATGCTATATGAATATCAAATTTTTATAATTTTTAATAATGTGTAACTAAAGATATTCGCATTGCAAAACGTGTCTCGATAAGTGTGATAAATCAAATGTTATCTTTGGTTTGGATGGGAGGGAGTATATACAATTATACAACAGCCGTAGTGGTAAGGGGTTGAAATAATTGAATTGAATGGTCCTCAAGTGTTTAAGCAGATACATCAAATTTCCTGGCCAACAATATATGTATCTAACCAATTTGAAAGTTGTAGCAGGGAATTAAACTCAGCCAGAAGTTTTTTCCCCCTCTTGCCTAAATTAGATCAATGTGGGCCCACTCTATACTCACTCTATTCACATTAAAGCTCCACTATGGCTAATGTTTTTTGGTACGTATTTCATGCATTTTTCATCACCGACGGAGTATAATATTAATATGATATACGTTTATTCAAATACGCATTGAGATAATGTCATGAGTTATTTAGTTACTCCTATTTTGGGTAAACGCTTTTTCACGTGTATCAAATTCTCAACTATTTTGTAAAATTTTAATCACATTTGATGCCCGCGGGTTTCAATATATGTTGTATTTACAACGTCTTCATGATCAAGTAATTAATGTCGAGCTTAAATTAGACATTGTGACCCCTTAATAATTAGGACATAGTTTGGAATTCTAAGAAATCCCATTTTTAGTATGTTTGATATAATCAACAAAAAAATCGGTTGTGCATCTAACAAAGTTGAGACCAAAGTTGTACGACCTATTTTAATTGAGTTCAATGTATTTTGAAAACTATAAAATGTGAATAATGCATGCCACAGGCAAAAACACCCACACTAATTTTAAGATAAATATTTTTAGTAAAGCAAATCAAAGTATTTTGGACACTTGCGTTTCTATTTTGGTTTTCATCAACTGAAACTTTATGATTAAAAGTTTTAAACATAAAGTGTTGGTTTCATTACCTACCTTAGCATCATAAACTTATCTAGCTTTAATTAACTTATCTCACTTTAATTAACTTATCTAACCTTGTAACCATCCACCATTATCAATTCTCCAAATTAAAACCATATATACTAAAATGGCATATCCACCTTTGCAAAGTGTATATACCGCACATATATTGTATCATTGTAGGTATGAGACCTAAACTAGTTCATTAGCAAATTCATAAAAGAAAAATAAAACACTCTTATATCCACTACCTATTTACAACTTTACCATCCACTCACCCACTCACCAACTACATATTTAATCCACCTAAATTCATGTGGCCTCAATCAAAGTTTATAGTTTACCCCTCACTTTTCCCCCTTTTCTTAAATAACCACTTTTTCCCTACGTTACCATTTGTCTGGATCGGAGGGAGTATTACGATAAAATTGCCTTATATTATTTAAATAACTCTAAACTATGGCGATTATATATTATTACTAAACAAAAACGTAGAGAGTAATAATAAAATGATGATTTTCAATTATATTAGTATGAGACCCTTTTTGAAAAGACTAATTAAGTGAAATAAAAGATAGGGAGTAATCTAGTTTAAGGAAAGAACTTACGGATATCATCATCACTGAAGGGTTTAGAGTCAGCAATGTCCTCAGGGGGCATATTGAAGCCAGTGAAGGAGAAGGAGAGGCCCAAGCTGGCACTAGAGGCTCGGCTAAGCGCAGCGCCGCCACTCACTTCATCAAAGTCAAGCTTCAGCTGAGCACTCCTTGTCTTTCTTATGTGATTGTTGTAGTTTTGCCTATGGCTACTGCTTCGCCCTGGTGACATCCTTCTGCTTGACTTTCGAGAGAGCGTGGCACTTCCTTCGGAAGCGAGGGTCGTCTCGCCCTCATTTTCTACTGTAGACGGGGAGGATTTCATGGCCGCCATGGCGGCTGCCATGCTTTCCATTAGCTGGTCAGATTTTGTCCTCGCTATGGATAGAGAGGAGTTCACTTTTTCCATCATTGCTGCTCACTGTTTTAAAGCCAACAAGACTTGTTATAAAGGTTTTCTACTGTTGATTATAAAAGTTATTAATTACGACTATTGCTGGTTAAATAAGTGATACTACAAATAAGGTTGTAACTGGTAAGAGACATCATACCTTAAAAATTAAAGTCAAAATTGAAATCCAAATTTAATATTAAAAGGGTTTGGTTTGCCAATTTGTACATATACTGATTAAATTTAAAGAGTGGCGAATTGAGAAAATTTGAGAAGGTGAAGAGGCCATACCTGTAACAACTAGAAAGTTGGAGGTTGAAGGGATTAAAGAGTAGAGCCGTAGAGGTGATGTGGGGGTTAAGTGTTTTTTTGAGAGGGAAATACATCAACTAACAAACTGTCACACCTTTTTCTGGTGCACCTCTCCTTCCTTTTAAAGCTGCATTAAAGTTGTAGTGACCACTTCCTTTTACTAAAACACCCTCAATCTTTTTGACAAACTATACGGTTTTCAAGTTCTCACTTGTGCCACTTCATTGACACCTCATCTAATCAACTATCGTTGTCCATTCAAATTAATCTTAGGTTAGGTTTTGTAACATACTTGTTTTAATTCCGTGCAAAAAAAAAATGCACGAGTTGTCTTTTAGATAACATATGAAATATGTTGGTTAGTACGATAATTAGACGTCATATTCAGAAATAATAATTGAATGAAATGAGGTTAGATAATCTATGACAAGTTTGTGGTGGGGTCAACCTTAGAAAATGAAAAAAAACTCTCTTAAATTAGGGAACCAATCAGAAGCCTTCAAATGACTTAGATTTAATAGTAAAGAGATTTTATTAAGTCGGACGAGACACTTCGCGAACACTTTGAGTTTATTTAATATTAATACCATCTTTTATTTTATCATTTTTCAGCCGAAAAAATATACTTTTTTAAATTATATCATACTCGTATTTAATATTAATAATATTATTATATTCATTACTTTAATAATTATTTTATTAATTAATGATATAAAATTAACTTTAAAATTAACTTTTTTTAATTAAAAATAGTAAAATCATATTTTTATATTTATTATTTCAAATATAATATGAAAATATTAATATTTTAATAATATTCTTAATTTATCTTGACCCATCGGGTCGAACGGGTCGGGTTTCGACTCTAAAATAACTGGTCATTTTGGGTTCGGGTCGCGAGTCAAGATTTACAGGTCTTTAACCCTAAAACCAGGTCGGGTTTACGGTAGGTTCAGATTTTGACAGGTCTAATTCTATCTTTGTATCACCATAGAAAATGTTCTCATTATAATGAGAACATTTGATTTAGAATGAGAACATTTGATATGGTAATCATTATAAAATATTTTTTATATATAACATTTTAATTTGCCCGATAATTTCTTATATAACATTTTGTTTATGATATTGAAAATATCAAAAGAGAAAAAACGAAAATTTAGCAATTATATATTGGCTTAAATTTGTTTTTAGGTATAACTGATTTCCTCCTTCAATGGCACAAAAAAAGTAACAAATACTAGTCTATGATCAATAAAAGCAACCAAAAAATGTAGAACTCTATAATACTGATGTAGCTAGCTGCTAGTAGTTTGAATTGTAAATGGCTGAACAAATAATCGGCCATACCATAACTATTATTTTCACCTTCTACATACAACCACCTTTTCTTACCAATCTCCGCTTACCCTTTATTCTAAGCTCTATTATTCAAGTAATTATTTCCTCAATTCAAACAAGTTTTCACTAGTAATATTACCAAAGGTACAATAATATGTATAGTTTTCAGAAAAACTCGATAATCTTCCTCTTTCAAATATATATACATTGTTGTAACTTTATTTGTCCTATTTGTACTATACCATGTTACTATGCATCAACTCTTATTAGTCCATGGCCACATTGGCCATGTTATTTCGTACTACGTACATCGAGTACCCAACCAAATCATCGCGTAAATCGTGAAAGTAAAGTAGTCCTTTGTCAAATTGTGGGATTAAGCTCTTTAAATTTTAATTGGAGTGATTAGGTCCCTTAATCATATACAAAAATACAAATATTTAATTTAAAAGCATAACTAAATTTAGGGACAAAATTACAACATTTTCTTTAAGAAAAAAAAAATTATAATTGGCAAGAAATAATAAAAATTTAGAAAATAAAAAAATAAAATAATTTCAAAATATATGAAAAAATATTACTCCCTCATATTCTCTAAAGTTCTTCCACAATAATTGTTTTGGACAAATAATTAGTGGTATGATCATATGTCATGTAAATAAAAGTAAGAGAGAGATTGTGTGGTCATAAGTTATTATAACCACAAAGGATAAACAAATAATGAAGTAGATGATCTTTGTAAATTTGTTATTTTAGGAAATTTGGAAGATCTTACAGAATAGGATGGACTATGGAGTATACTTTTGTTTTGACATGTTATATATGTTCCATACTTTCAAATTTCTTTTAGAAAATCGTAATTTTTCGTCAAAATATTTAATTTTACACTAAAAAAGAACTTTTGGTAGTTAAAATAAAGTATATCATTAGGTTTTTCAAGTTTTAGCACATTTAAATTTTTTGCCAGAGTCTTTTTTTTTTACTGATTTTTTTAAGAATTGCTAAAAGAAATTAAACTAAAAATGTTTTTTTCCTTTTGTTTTTTAAGAAAAAGGTATTTTTTTTCAAAAAGTTTTACGCTGTTTTTAATTCTTATGTTTTAAATTAGTTTCAAAGATATATTATTATACAATCTTTTTTTTTATATTTTTGTCTAAATTATCAATTTTTAGTTGAAATAACTTATAATATATTTTTTCCGTAATTTTTATCATGTTTTAATTAATATTTGTATTTTGTATATGAGATATTCAATTTCTCATGAGATTTTAAATGAGGGGCTAATTTTCACTTTTTAGCTAAGTTAAGGGGTACAATCACTCCAATTGAAATTTAAGGGGCTTAATTTGACGATTAGACAATTGATCTTAACTAGACCCCTTTTCCCATGGGGAGAGGAGGTGTCACCTTGTTGCACCTCCTTTTATTTTGTTGATGGCATTTTGCATTTCAGTAGTACCACCGAGAGAAACTTGTGTGCTCTCCAAATTACTCACAATAAATTTTATCTTTCCTGTGGTCAAAATATAAACTTCAACAAGAGCAAGATCCATTTCTCCTCTATCACCCCCTCAGACTCGCGCCTTATGTTTGAGACTGCCCTTATTGATATATTTAAACACTCCTCTTCCCTTGGTACCTACCTGGAATTTCCCTTATCACTAGCTAGGAAACCCTCTAGAACCAATGTCCAACCAACCATTGACAAAATTCAAGCCAAACTTGCAAGCTGAAAAAGCAAGTTTCTCTCTCGAACGGGCCGGGTAAGATTTGCTTCATCCAATCTACTATTAATCCTATCCCTACACATCTTATGCAATGCATTGCCCTCTCCTCCCACTCTCTCGGAAGCATTGATAAAATCGTTAGGAGTTTCTTGTAGTCTAGGAACGCGTCCACTAATAAGCTTCATCTCGTCAATATGACAACTGTCACCCAGCAAATATTTGTCTTTGGGTATTAGAAACTCTACTTGCCTGAATCTTGTCTACGCCAATCGTTTCTGTTAGAGAACTCGTTTCCTCCATTTGAACCTTGCAAGTCGTGCCCTTTGTAGAAAATACATTTCTAAGAAAGCTCGCCCTTCCTCTTTTTCTAAAGGCTATCACATTTGGAAATACATTTGGAAAAGATGGTCGTCATCCTTTGCAAATTCTTTAACTTAGTCCATTGGCAACGGTTTTAATATTAGTCAGTGGTATGACTCTTGGTGCTCCCATGGAACCCTTACGTCTCTTTTCCACGGACCCCTCTCTGACTCAGCCTCCTCTGCTCCTCTTAGCATTACCATCATTTCCAATAGCTGTTGGGATGTCCGTCGCCTTGATTACCCTCTCTTTGACCGATTTTGATAACATCATTCTTTTTAATTACCCCTCTCCCCTACTCTCTTAGATCTGACCTTACTACCCATACTTTCACATATAGCAATTCCTTCTCCCTCCACATTGAGAATAGCAATCATCTTGATATCATCCTTGTTAACCATATGTCCCCCGGCACCCGTTTAACCTTAGTTAAATTTGGAAGATCACGATCCAACGTAGGATCCGTGTTTTTTAATGGCTTGTTTGGTGGGATAAGTTCCCTCATAATTCTACTCTCTTCTCTAAGACCATCTCCCGCCCGCTCCCCTCCTTGCGACATTTACCTTATCGGGTACAATGTGGAACTCTCTCACTACCTCCCCTAACTGCTTTAGTTCCAATCTCCGGGATAGGCTCAGCACTAATCTCAGCTCCCCCCGAACTCGTTGTCCCACCCTCTTTTCTTTCGTCTTTGGTACCTCTGAGTTAGACGCAATGAGTACCAGTTTAGTGATTCCACACCCCCCCTCCCCTCAAACCTTGGCTTGACTGTGTTTATCATCATACTTATACTTGGATCTCGTCTCAACAATACACCTCCTTGGTTCCCCCTATTTTTCCATGGGCCTACCCTTTAGCCCCCCCCCCCCCCCCCCCTTCCCTCCCGACATTTGTCTTCAAATCAATGTTGATGTTTCAGTCATAAAATCAATGTTGATGTTTCCTTTTGCTCTACCAGGCCTCTCTCTTGTTGAATCAGGGGTGTTGTGAGGGATTGTAATGGGTGTTGAGTTTATGGGTGGACGATTCGTTACCTTGCTCCTAATCCCTCCCCTAGTGTGTGAACTCTATGCCATTAGGGAAGGAATTAAGTACGCGGTTAAGTCCAAGGATACTTTTGTCATTAGCTCAAATTGTAAGGTTGATGTGACTTTTATTTGCTCTAACATCACCCTTTGTGTCCCCTTACTAATATTATCATAGAGTGCAGGGAACCATTAACATATATTGAGAGGCAAAGGAAGATAACTTATGCGTGCGGGCGCATAATAGTAGTGATTGTACTCCATTAGTGTCTTTTTGTTTTTTGGCGAAAAGGAATGATAAATTATTTAACAAAACCCAAGTTCGATGAGTACATTAAGGGGGCGGCCCGGGCGGGTTAGAGGACAAAGTTACAATAGCTGAATCAATTTTACAAATAGAATCAATAAAGTCCGGTGCATTATGCCACACTACAAAAAAAAAGGTCAATAGCGACGGACAGATCCGTCGCAAAACAGGCATTATCCGTCGCTAAAAGGATTTGCGACGGAATGTCCGTCACANCAAAACAGGCATTATCCGTCGCTAAAAGGATTTGCGACGGAATGTCCGTCACAAATGGTCCGTAGCAAAATTTTGTCGCAAAAGGCAACCATAGCGAGATAATCAACTACCAAGTTGATTAATCTTCCTTGAATAAGATGTTTCAAATATGAAGAGACCCTTAAATATTCTCTACACTCCATAATAATGATGTGAAGTTCAAAGCCTCTCAAAATTTAAACTTTGAACCTCACGATCCTTTGAAGTCTAGAATCATATAAAAGACAAAATTCAATCAAAAACCTAAAATGTACAATCAATAACTCTAAACAATAGGGCATCAAAATGATCGGCTCTCATAAGACGAGGTGAAATTAGTAGGAGCATAAGTCAATTTGAAGCAGCTGTGAAGGGTAAGACAATAGCAAAACTCCAATGAGATGTAGAAACTCAGGTTGTAATCAATCAAAGTCAAGAACAAGGGCCATCTATGTCGTACACGTGTTCGAACAGTTAAATGCCCTACGTCTTTTATGTTTGCTAATCATCATCTTCATTTAGAGTTGTCAATCTCATCCTATTTTTTTCATTTGGAGTCAATCTGCATATACTCCTTTTTACATTTAATGCATTTTATCCTTACTTGGCTGTTTAATTTGCCGTCTAATTATCTTAATAAGACAAAAATCCACATGCACGACCCTAAATTTTTAACATAAACTGAATGCAACTAAACTGAACTAAAATAAGAGATAATTTGTAAAAAGATTTGTCAAACTGAATTGAACTTAATAAAACTAAACAGAATTGAAAAGAGTTGAAATTAAGTCCAAAAGAACAGGCATAACTCTTACTTCAGTTCAGCCGCATTCAGTTCAGCTCTGTTCAAATCTTTTCAGCCGAAAAGAACAGGGTCTAAGATGAATACACTTATCTTAAACAAGAAAAATATGTCCCATATAGAGTATAAACGAACCAGCAGTAGCACAATATAATATACAACGATCTTACACAATAATTATCGTATGTTTTCATTGCAAAACTTAAGATAATTGTTTCTTTTGTTATAAAAAACTCAATTCCATACTAATATACACTTATTACTTATATACCTATCTATTATTCCGTAAAAGTGCTTACAATTAGATTATATCGTACAATTATCACATTCAAGACCAGCTATTTTTTTCAACACAAATTCTCATTTCAGACGAGCATTGTCCGTCTTAATTAAGGTTAAGACGGGTTAATACATACTATATCACACGACAAGTTGCTTAAAAAAAAATGTCTTTATTACCATCATGTGCTAGTATTTGGTCCGTCTTAAGCAAAACTTATTGTTTTTTTTTAACTGACATATGTAAAGATTCTACATTTACTTGACATTAACAATCCTAATTGTAATCTGTTTATTTAAGAACACAATATATATTGTGTTTTTGAAATTTAAAAAGTTAACAACTTAAGTGGAAATAGAAGAGTGAGATGTACAAAATGGGAATATGGAGTATGGAGCATATTAAAGCAATGTCCTCCAAGTACTAGTAGTGTAAATGAGAAGTACGTTGCATCTAACATAACGATCAACAATTACCTTCCAAGTAGGGAATATATTATATATGTCAATTTGAATCCAAGACTATAAAGAGATGGTTTGGAGTTTAGCTCTAAACTAGCTCATTTTTAACTGTTTCTTAGTTTCTATTTGCCAACTCTTGATTTTGGAATCATATCTAATGTTGTACGTCTATACACTATATGTCAAATTTAATTATGATTCTTGTCATTTTATAATAACTTCATTATTTGACATCATTAAGTACATCATCATAGGTCATGCTTCATCACCATGTACATCTTCCTGCAATCGTGCATTGTTTAATGTTTCATTTGTTCTCTAATTAAGGTTCAAATATATATAATCATACAATTAAGGCCATGTTTAGAGGATAATTGAGGTCTCATGCATAATGAGACATTCTTCTACATTAGTACAACTATAAGGTCTTTGTTTTTATAATTTCCAATGTTTATAGAAAAATTGTTTTATACTTATTCTGTCTCGGTCATTTGTTTATCTATTTCATTTTAGGGTGTCTAACACAGTTGTTTACCTTTCTATTTTAGAAATGTTTTTAATGAACAATTTGGTTCTCCATGTACACTTAAATTGATACATTTGTCATCCAATAACTGACCCCAACCTTTTATTCCCTTGATTTTTTATGTAAAATTAAAGTTAAATAAATGACTGGGAGGAAGGAATAAGAGACTTATTTTGTTATAAGATGCTTTACTTGTAAAAGAGAAAAATGAAAGGAAGCGGGGGGATGTGGAAAAGAAACAACTAAACATGAGGGTGAACAAAAAAAATATAAGGGTGAAGAAAGTGGCTAAAAAGGACAATTGTGGTTGGTCTTTGGTGGTAAATAGGTTGGCCTCGCAAGTGGGCGGTTGGTAGGTCACGCCCTAGTAGGACACTCTCCACATTATTAGGCCACGTAGTAACCTAATTAGCTTATATGGACTAGTATTAAATATTGTCCACTTTTCATTTAAATTTTAAAATAGCGGTCAACCATGCAAACCCTAATTAGTGGTGCATGCCACTAGATGTTATTTCATTGATTTACACGGAATTTACTGTCTTTCATTTTGTCATCACCACTTATTTACATTTTACCAGAACTTTATATTATTATTTGTTCATTTTTGCTAAAATCCTTGACTCCTTAAGTTCGACTCTGTCAATATTAAATAAGCATGTGGTTTGTATGAGAACCTCTTATTATATAACAAATCTAATACAAGTAAGCCAATGTTTACACATTTTGTATCATAAAAAATAATC
Organism: Silene noctiflora; assembly: GCA_009801015.1. Lineage (NCBI taxonomy): Eukaryota > Viridiplantae > Streptophyta > Magnoliopsida > Caryophyllales > Caryophyllaceae > Silene > Silene noctiflora. The sequence continues at coordinate 108,225 of VHZZ01001329.1, read as the reverse complement.
TTATCTTTTTATATATAACAAATCTAATACGGAGTATATGTAAGCCAATGTATATGCATTTAGTATTATAAAAATAATCCAATCTTTTTATTTTTCGTAATCGTAACCCAATGCATAAGGTTGCATTGTTGTAATAGGAATATTTCAAACCTCACCTAAAATATAACTCCTATAAAAATTATTAAATGTTATTTTTCAAATTGTTTGCATAAAGTTCAAAAAATACAGAGTATAAAATATGCAGAAGATTTTGTAAGAAATTGAAAATTGAATTGCTTCCATAATGTAAAAAGATGTGTTTCATTAATAAAATTTGCTGCAATAATAATCGAATAATACTTGAACCTAAAATATGGTTGATCCCATAAAAAAGTGAACCAATTTGAATTAATAATATTTATTTATCATAGATACACTCATAATTTAGGTGTTTTTTCATTAGTTTTATGAATTAGTACATTCAAATTGAAAACTGTAAGGTACGTTTAATCACATTTTTTTACCCTCAACTAAAGATATGGAGCCGAAACTCAATTAAATTGACACTAACTTGACCCGAATTGTATCCAACTCGAAATTGCACAAACCGATTAAAGTAATTAATCGAAATAATGAACCTCGCTTGAAAGTGAAATTGAGACCAACGCAATTTAAAACGAATGAATTTTATCCAATCCAAAAGTAATAATTCTGTTAGTATTAAAGTGTGGAATACCAAATAGGGAGTCAATCTAAGTATTGTATACGTTTTGAAATGAGTAAGAAAAGCAAATGAATAATGAAGTACCAAATATGGCCCTGACTCTGTACAAATGAAAAGGCAGAAAAGGGCGGTGCCGGCCTAAGCAAGGAAAGACACGTGAGAGAGACATCATCATTTATTAATTTTCTATAATTCTTATGATTATTTTCATCATTCATTTCACTTACTTAATAATTACATAAAATAAATGAGTCATGCCCATTATCATACTGCCACGAGTACAACCTAAAACGGCGGTGACACATGTCACTCCTGATTGGTACAACCTGTGGAACTCCCCCTAAATCTATTACTGATGTTGTATGTCTCCACGTGGACTCTATTATCACGCATATGACATGTGCATGCCATCCTTCTATTAATATGTTTTAGATAATTAGCTGTCACGTGCCTCATGTATCATGTATGTTTATACTATAAAGCTGGTCTAAAGCCACGACCCCGTCAACGTCATACGCTAATCCCAAATCTCTTCTATTTTATTTAAAATCGTCTTTAACATAAATTATCAAGGTCACAATTCTCTAAGGGCCTGTTTGACAACTGAAATTTGGAAATGAATTATAGAATTGGGCCAATTCTACTGTTTGGCTACTTACAAAATTTGGAAATGGAATTGACCAAATCCAGCCCAA
>VHZZ01001328.1:124453-138072 GCA_009801015.1 Silene noctiflora | reverse complement strand
CTGTAGTAACAACGGTTATTTACCGTTGTTAAAGCTTCAACAACGGGTTTTTAAAAATATTTAACCGTTGTTAAAACTTTTAAAAACGGAGGCTTCAACAACGCCCGTGTTTTGTTTTCACAACGGTTAATAGCCGTTGTTGTAGGCTGTTTTTTTAGTAGTGCGAAGGAATCTTGATGAGTCTTGCCAACATATATGAGACACCTGTCGTGACCTATGTCACATCATTTATCTGGCCAGATAAAAAAATTTGATTTGATTTTATATGATACGAATATTGCTAAGAGAGATGACATGAAATGGTTAGATGTGATAATTGAGGCCATCCGGGTTCATATTATACCTCTTTTGATAAACCTGAAGTTTATATGTTGAAAAATATAAGTGCTGAAGTTCTTTCGTGTAGAAATTTTATTAAAGGAAAGACACTACACTGAGATTAAAAATTTGTGATATTGGAGATCTAAATACTACTCGGTATCGACTATTGAGTGGATTATAACCACATATTAATTTTTCCGAGTAGTTCCCGTGATTAAAAATCACATGTTGCTTATTATATAAAATCATGGATCTTCCAAATTGGGCGTTGTGATTTAGCACATTGTAACACCAACTACATTATATGTTGCCCCTCCGAAATATTTTGTTATTGTACAAAATGCCCATATAGAATCTCGTTGATGATATAAGAAATTGAGTCTAAGGTGGTTTTGATAAATTTTAGATTATAAAATAGTTAGAGTTTTTACCACCTTAGAGGGAGAAAAGTAAGTTAAAAGCTGGTAAAAAAAATGTAATAATCCCCTACTGAATCAGAACTTCAGAAAATGTTATAAATTAATTTCATTAAGTTGAGATTTTACAATTTGATATAACAAATATTTTACCAGATTAATGCAAGTACACTTGAAGTGTAATATACGAAAAGTCAAGATGAATGGACGGTTCCATTATGAAAATGAAATAACAAGATGAAGCAGTGGTATAAAATAAGTTTGGTATATATGGAGCGAGTGTTCCTGAAGTGACATTGATATCTGAATAATAATAGATGGCCTAAATGAATATAATGGTACCACAAATATATTCAGATNCCTGAAGTGACATTGATATCTGAATAATAATAGATGGCCTAAATGAATATAATGGTACCACAAATATATTCAGATTCAGATATCATTGAACAGTACTGATATTATCAAAGCATGATGAAATTATATTGATATATTTATGGAACCAATACATGTTTGCGCGCGATATTTTATGGACATTAGTGGAGGATCTTATATATAAATCCATTTTGAATGTCGGCATATAATATAAGATTATAAATGAGCTCATGGACCATAAGACCATCAATTAACACGAAGTCAATCCAAATTATGAATATCGGAAAGAAAATTGTACAGTTTGCATTTGAGTCATCATAATGTGCATATAAATAGTAAATTCATCATTGCGTCTTAGTTTTAATATTTATATTATTAATATTACAATGTTTAAGAATATGTTGTTTAGAAATTTGTTTCATTTCATATGCATGCACATGTTTAATAATTTTGTTTTTAATTGATAGATTATTAAAAGGAGAAATATATTTTACTCCTATGAGGATAAACTCCCCAAAGGAGCCTCTTATGAATGATCATCTATTGATAATAGTTGATCAATTTGAGTTTTTGGAAAACTAACGTTGAAATTTATAAACCTTTACGATACAATTGAAAGATATCATGATTATCTAAAATGGAATATTCAAACTCCTGTAGTGTTTACTTGAATTGCTATTGTCTCAACTTGAAATTTGAGCATATGTAGTGAAAATCTACATTGAGAATGTCAATCCATAAAATAAGATGATTTAGCAAAGAAAATCACTCAGAGGTATCAGATGAATTATTTAATAATCTAGTTGTTCTCCTGAAGAGATCTAAGTAGAAAGTGACTGGTTGACTGCTACACTCTTTTTCCCTTCGACTAGGTTTTGTCTCAACGGGGTTTTCCTAGCGAGGTTTTTAATGAGGTAGCATTATAAGCGCATTATTACGCTATAGTCTTGATCATCATGATTGTAAGGATAACAGTTATTCTAGACATATAATCTATGCCATCTATTGAAAAGAATTGAAGTTATATCATATCATAAAGTGCGTAAGTATTATATGAAATAAATAGTTAAGAGTCATTATGAATGACTAAATCAAGATTGTGAAAAATATGAAGATTGAAATTTGAAGAAATCAAGTTTATCAACTATGATGGATTCTATTCAGCGATGAAAAATTACGTCAAACCATAGATCATTTCAAGATGTATCAAGTTATGTACTCATCAGGGGGAGTAGCACGCGCTGTAATCTTTTTCCTTATCCATGGTTTTGTCCCACTGGGTTTTCCATGGAAAGGTTTTAACGAGGCAGCTTGTTATGCGTGTTTGAAGATTATGGTACTCTTTTCCTTTCTAGTGTTTTTCCCACATGGTTTTATTTAGGAGGGTTTTTAACGAGGCATGTTCTTCAGTATGGACATCCAAGGGGGAGTGTTAAGAAACATTATATTGTATAATAATGTTATGGACGTCCATAAGTCACAAACATTATGAATGTCCATAGTTATAGTATTAGTGCCCATAATTGTAGGATGATTCTAGACTTATCCCTTTACATTCCTCTTACATAACTCCCCATTTGTATTATGTATATATACCTTATTGTGCTAATGAGAAAGATATACATTTCTACTACTCACTTCTCCTCTACATTTTATAATAAATTACATAAATTTAATTTTTACATAAAAAATGACCTATAAAATACTAAAGTTACACTTGTAAAACGGTAAAGTTACACCCGCAAAACGGTAAAGTTACACTAAAAAAATATAAAAGTTATATAAATCGTTAAAATTACATAAATTCAAATTTATATATTTAAAATAATACTATATAACATAAATTCAATTTTTTATATAAAATATGGTCTTAAATGATTGAAATTATACTCGTAAATTATTAAAGTTACATTCATGGATTGGAGTTACACTCAAAAAGTATTAAAGTTACATCTAAAAAATGAGTGGATGAGATTAGGACTTAGGGACTCAACCAAATTTCTAGACTTATTTGAACTCCTAGCTAACCAACATATTCAAACAACAAGTACGACTCTCATGGTGAATGACATATGCGACTAAACCTTTCGGTAGTACTACGATAATAATACGGTCCTAATCTAAACCTGGCCAGACTCTCAGGATGGACATTTCCCGATTCGACATGCAATAAAATTTTCGTATCCAAGACTCGATGCAACAGAATGGAAGCCGAGTACCCCGAATTCGGCAGAACGACACGAAAAGAGTGGAAAAAGAATGAGCATGCCAAACCCTACAAAACGGCACGATAGTGGCGTAAACAATGTCAAGCTAGTATATAATGCACAATGACACTATCATAAGACGACAACATGCCCAACAATAAATGCGAGCTCACAAATATGACCCAAATGACCAATAAGAGGAAACCTGGTAAACATGGGTGAAATGTCCAAAAACCGTCATTAAACATGTAAATGAGACTTAGTCAAGATGTTCTAATGTTAAACAAGTGATAACATACCACACATAAGAATTAGGACCAAGTTTAAGAAGCATACCCAACAAGAACCCAAACCCCAATTCCAAACACCAAGTTTAAAACTCGACTACAACAAGGGTTAACTTCAAACGGTCATAACTTGAGTTATATACATGAGAATTAGTTGAAACCAATTAAAGGTGATAGCTTATCGTCTTATGGTTCTAACGGTAGGTCATAAGCCTAATATAGATAATAAACAAGGGAGTTATGGCCATTTCACGAAAACTGGACAGGGAAACCGCGACAATCTGCCATAATTTTGGCAGTCTGCCGTTTTCTCGGGTTCCACTTTGTTGCACAACATTTCCTGCACTTTTCCAAAGTCGATTTCTAACAATTTTTCATCCCAAATTTCTCCAAAACATACATGTAACAACAATGATACCTAATACAAACCACAAGAATGTAATTATCACACATCTTGATGGATTCAAGCACAAGATTTGGTCCAAAATCAAACAATTAAGTCATCCAACATCACAACTTTACCCAATTGATAACAATTGCAACAACATGCTTAATATTCTACACATACAAGTTTAAGACAACTTCAAACAACAAATTTCCAAATAAGAAACATGTATAAACATGTAAAGTTACAAACTTTAACAATAAAAAGACTAAAATTTAACAATTAAAGCACATAAATTGATGTAATACCGAGTAACCTATCACTGTTACCTTTTTGCACTTCTAGTCTTTCAAAGTCTCGTAAATCTCGTAGCATTCCGCGTCCAGGTCTTCAAGGTTGCTTCATAAACAACAATTTCAAAGAAATTAAGTTAATTGTCTAAACCCTAGAAAGACAGAATTTAGAAAAGTTGAGAAAAGACTAGACTTTATTACTTGGGAAGATGGAGAGCAAGAAGAGAAGAAGATTGGTGCAAAAAATGGGACGATTTGGTGGAGAAATGAGAGACTTATGCAAGTTTTAAGATCTTAAGTGAAAATGGTGTTTAATGGAGATGTAAGATGGGAAATTTTAGATTTTTGTGAAGGTTGAAGAAGTGTGAGAGTTTTCCACACATAAGGAACTCTAAAAGAGCCCAAAAGCCTTAACTTGGCCAAACAACCAATTTGACTTGGTTTCTACTCAAATTCGGTGTAGAACATTGATGCAAGAGCTATGGGTGAACTCAATTACTCACCAAGCCACCAAGAGCCAGTTCTGACCTGTCAAGAGAATTGACCTGAATCCTTAAGGCAACTGTCCAACCAAGGGCTCCAGCTTATTTTCTATCCGTGATAAGGTCCCAAACAACAAAAAAGGTTAGAGAAGATTTGTAAATAAGGTTAAGAAGGTCCTCTAAACAGTGTCACAATCCGGGTGCATCTCAAAGTAAGCAGCTGAGTAATGTCATTTTGTGAATGCTGAATTCCTTTGTTTTTAATGATTGGATCATGATCATAGAAGTCCCTATCAAGCCAGGAAACAAGCATCAAGAAAGCTAAACACAAGCACAAGGGACCTGAATTGCCTTACCATTTTAGGAAAGGGATAAGAATGCTTTATTGTGCCTTTTCTGATCAATGTTCCAGACTGTTTACTTCAGCTTTTTATGTCCTTATTAGTAGACTTTTGAGATGTTTTTAACTTCTTTTGTAAGGCCTTTTGAGCTCTTAGATTGTAGTTCAAACCAAGGGTGAAGATCAAATTATAAGCTCTATATAAAGAGCATTTTGTCTAATGTATTCAGCAGATTTGAATGAATGAAAAACCCTAGAGCTAAACACTCTTTTATCCTGTTAACTTGTGCTTTGCTTAGTTAACTTTCTCAACAACTTGTTCTTTACTAGTTGTTGGCTTGAGACTAGCTTAATCCCTTGTGCATTTCTTAGGTGGTTGAGTTAGGTTCAAGATTCACTATTCTAAGAGTTCTCTGTGCTTTGCTTGAGACTTGAAGTTCAGGGTTTTATCTTTGTTTCTAGTTACATTTCGTGAGTGTCATACAAAACAACCTTGACCTCTAAGTTGGTGTATCAAATTGGTCACCAGAGCTTAGGTTTGTGAGTTTATTTTTCCCCTTAACTACATCAAAAAAACACAAAAAACAACTATAAGTGAAGAGAGACTTGCTGGATTAGAAACAAAAATAGATAGCATTACTGGAGCTGTCAATGTAGTGGTAGGAGCTGTGAATGGGTTGATGAACGACCACACTGGATTTGGAGGTACAAGCAGGGGTCGTGGGAGTGGAGTGATGCCACCACCACCACGAAGAGATAGGCCACCTGAGGAGGAAGAGCCATCTAATTCAGATGACAGCACAAGGAGCAGGCTCTCCATTCCTAGGCACACTGACAGGCATCTCAAGGTAGAAATCCCTGACTTTTCTGATAGTTTAAATTCAGATAACTTACTATATTGGTTAAGAGAAGTTGAAAGAGTCTTTGAATATAAGGATTATACTGATACTAAGGCTTTTAAGATTGCTATCCTGAAACTTAAGGGGTATGCTTCATTGTGGTATAAAACTATAAAGAGTCTAAGGGTTAGGGAAGGGAAGGAACCTATCAAATCTTGGAGCAAACTAAAAAAGAAACTGCTTGCTAAGTTTGTTGCCAAGGACTACACCCAAGACCTTTTTATTAGACTGTCTAAGTTGAAACAAAATGAACAGTTTGTTAAAGCCTACTTAAGGAACTTTGAACAATTGACCCTACAATGTGACATCAATGAAAACCTGAGCAAAGGTTTGCAGGTTCTTGGAGGGTTTAAACTATAACATTGCAAAGCAAGTGAGGTTATAACCATTGTGGTCTTTTGAGGATGTTGTTAATTTGTTCCTTAGAGTAGAGAAGTTGGGTAAGGAGGCACCAAAGACCTACATCAAGCCAATTACTCCTAGACCTTACACTGGGGTTAGGATTGGTGAGAATTCAAGGCCCCCTTTGGTTGTGAACAAGGGCACCTTTGACAAGGGTAAGGCACTAATGGGTCATAAAACCACTCCCCCTTTAGATGAGAGGAGGAAATGTTACCAATGTCAAGGGTATGTGCACTTCAAGAAGGATTGTCCTTCTAAGAGTGCTCTCACTGCTTCAGAGGTGCTTGAATGGAAGGAGGAAGGGCTTGTGGAGTAAGAGCCAAAAGAAGAGGAGCTGAGTGAGAAAGAAAAGGACCTTGCTTATGCTATGGTTGTGGCTCCACCTGATATAGGCCATAGCTTGGTCCTTTGGAGGGTTATGCACTCACAATACCAACCCTTAGATGAGGACCAAAGGTCCTTGATTTTCAAAAGTAGATGTACCATACAAGGGAGGGTGTGTAATGTGATCATAGATTGGGGAAGTTGCACCAATGTAGCCTCTGTCACCATGGTCAAGAAGCTCAATTTGGAGACCAAACCTTACCCAAACCCTTATAAGCTTATATGACTTAGCAAGAGAGTAGAAGTTAAGGTGGACCAGCAATGCCTTGTCTCATTCTCAATTGGAAACACTTATAAAGATGAGGTGACTTGTGATTTTGTCCCAATGGATGCTTGCCACTTACTATTGGGAAGACCTTGGGAATTTGATAAGGATGTTGTGTATAAGGGGAAGAGCAAAGTTTATACTTTCAAGCATGGGAACCAGAGGATTGTAATCACACCATTGCCTCCTAACACTAAGGATTATGGCAGTCCTAGCTCAAGCAATTCTAAGGAGGTGTTGCCAACCTGCTTTCATTTTATTGTCCAAAGAGATTGATAAACAAGTGAACATTCCAAGTGAGGTTGAGGCTTTGATCTCAAAATATCAAGAGGTTTTTCCTATGGAGCTGTCAGAAGGCCTACCACCATTGAGGGGCATTGAACATCAAATAAATCTCATTTCCTGGAGCAATGTTGCCTAATAGGCCAGCTTATAGAAGTGACCCCAACACCACTCAAGAACTACAAAGGCAAATAGAAGAGATCATGTCAAAGGGGTTTGTGAGAGAATCCTTAAGCCCTTGTGCAGTCCCAGCTCTCTTAGTGCCCAAGAAAGATGGTACATATGAGGATGTGCATTAATAGTAGAGCTATCAAAAACATTACTGTGAAGTATAGGTTTCTAATTCCTAGGTTGGATGACATGTTAGATGAGCTTTGTGGTGCTAAGTTGTTTTCAATGATAGACCTTAGGCAAGGTTATCATCAAGTGAGGATTCGAGAAGGTGATGAGTGGAAGACTGCCTTCAAAACAAAGCATGGACTCTATGAATGGCTTGTGATGCCTTTTGTCTTGTCTAATTCCCCTAGCACCTTCATGAGATTAATGGCAGAAGTGTTGAGGCCTTACTTAGGCAAGTTTATTGTTGTATACTTTGATGACATCTTGGTATATAACAAATCTGAATATGAACATTTGAATCATTTGGACCAACTGTATCTAAAGTTAAGGAGCATAAGCTATTTGGGAAGCTAGGGAAGTGCACTTTCATGGCTAAGGAGGTGAAGTTCCTTGGGTATGTCATCCTCGAAAGGGGTATTTCTGTGGATCAAGACAAGATAGATGGGTTTCCATGGCTTGACCTCCTTTTATAGGAGATTTATTAAGGGTTTTAGCACCATCATGGCCCCTGTGACTGAAGGAATGAAAAAGGGAGTGTTCAAATGGACAGAATAAGCACAACTAGCCTTTGAACTCATCAAGAAGAAGCTTTGTGAGGCACCTATCCTAGCCTTGCCAGATTTTGATCAACTGTTTGAAGTAGAGTGTGATACAAATGGAGTGGGGATAGGGGCAGTGCTTATTCAAGAGAGGAATCCAGTGGCTTTGTTTAGTGAAAAGCTCAATGGGGCTAAGCTCAATTATTCCGCCTATGGCAAGGAATTATATGCCTTGGTTAGAGCCCTCATGTATTGGAAACACTATCTTAAACTAAAGCCCTTTGTGCTAAATTCTGACCATGAGGCCTTGAAATACATCAATGGCCAACACAAGTTAAGTTCAAGATATGCCAAATAGGTTGAATTCCTTCAATCTTTTAACTTTTATAGCAAGCATAAGGAAGAGAAGTCCAATGTGGTGGCAAATGCCCTCTCAAGGAGACACTACATGCTAGTGATAATTCAACAAAGAGTATTGGGATTTGAGTTCATGAAGGAACTTTACAAAGATGATCCAGACGTCATGGAGGAGTGGTTGATCCTACAAAGTAATCCAAACAACAAGGATTCAAAATTTACATTGCAAGAAGAGTATTTGTTCAAGGGGAACAAGCTGTGTGCGCCTAAGGGATCCTATAGAGACTTGATGATTAGGGAGGTTCATGCTAATGGCTTGGCAGGACATTTTGGGGTGCAAAAAGACCCTGGACATCTTGCAAGATCAGTTCTATTGGCCTAGGATGGAAGGGGATATCCAAACCATCATCAGTAGGTGCTCTAATTGTCAAAAAGCTAAGAACTCATTCCAACCTGGTGCCTACACTCTTACCTTTTCCAGATAAACCATGTGAGCATGGATTTCATTGTGGCACTTCCTAGGACTCAAAGAGGGAAGGACTCAATCATGGTTGTGGTAGATAGATTGAACAAGATGGCTCACTTTGTGCCTTGCAAGAAAACTAAAGATGCCTCAGGGGTAGATGAATTATATTTTAAGGAGATAGTAAAGTTGCATGGAGTGCCAAGAACCATTGTGTCAGATAGGGACACTAAGTTCATGAGTTACTTTTGGAAGACTTTTTGGAGGCTGCTCAACACCAAGCTTCTCTTTAGCACGTCACACCAAACCCAAACAGATGGGCAAACAAAAGTTACCAACAGAACTTTGGGCTTGAGGTGCATAGTAAAAAAGTCCTTAGGGGATTGGGATCTCAAGCTGAATTTGCATTCAACCGAGCTCCCTCTTCTAGCACTGGCCATAGCCCTTTTCAAGTGGTGTATGGGAGAAACCCTCCGATGCCTCTTGACTTAGCCAATATTCCCAAAGAATCAATCAACTATGATGCAAAGAAAAGAGTGGAACAAATGGTTAAACTACACGAGCAAGTGAGGAAGCAGATTGAGAAAGCCAATGAGCAGGCCAAGAATAACATCAAGAAGCCTAGGGGCAAGAAGGATTTCCAACCAGGTGATCTAGTGTGGATTCACATAAGGAAGGAGAGGTTCCCTAGCAAGAGAAAGAACAAGTTGATGCCAATAGCTGAGGGGCCATTTAAAGTCACAGAAAAGGATGGAGCCAATGCATACAAAATTGATCTTCCAGGAGAGTATGGGGTTCATGGTGTTGAAACCCAATTTGATTAAGACTAAATGTTGATGATGCCTTAAGACAAATCATGCTTATTGTTATTTAATGTGTGCCTCTTAAGTTTAATCATGTAGCATCAAGCTCCAATCACCAATTCAAGGTTATAAAGAAGATCAGATGAAGAATGTCATTAGTGTAAGAGTCATGGTGTTGTAAGATCATTAAACTCGACTTTGTGTCTAAGTGCCAAAAACAACAGTTCAGTCAACTGTGACTTCCAACTTGTCCTTCAAAGAAATATTTCGAAAATATTTTGAACCTTTGTTAAAATGCTTTCAAGTTTCTCAAAATGATTTTCTGGAAAAGTATTGAAGTCTTTGAAGAAAAATAGAGCTTTCAATGTCTTGGAAAGAAGTTACTCGGAGAATAAGCCACTTACTATAAATGGTTTGTTTACTTTTACAAAAATGGAAAGGTTTATGGTTCCCATAAACATTGTCATTTATGTTCTTTCTTGTGCAAAAAATTAACCTATTTTTGTATGTGAAATTAGCTGATTTCTTGCTTAAGTACAATCGGTTTCTTAAGGAAGAATACTCGGTTTACTTGGAAAGAAAACCGTTGGTTACATGTTGCCCAAGCAAGCTTGTTTACCTTATTTTAATCACTTTACTCATGTTGTGTGAGATATTTTAAGTGTGTTGTATACTCTACTTTACAGTATAAATATCTTACTCATTTCATTTGTTTAAGTGTGCAACAAGAGTTTTAAATCCTAAAAAGACTTAAGCTTTATCGAGTAAATTAACTTTGAAAAATCGTTTATCATTTTAATATTATTGAGTCACCTTTTGCAAGTTTAATTTCGAGTCTTTTTAAATGAGTTGTGTTGCACTTAGTCATTCAAATCTTGTTTGATGATCCAGTGTTGGTACTTAATTAAACTTTATCTCCTCCGTTCATTAAACGAACAACATTGAGATAAGTCAAGTCTTGTAACAAAACTGGGTAGTGAAGGTACTAGACCCCTAATTAGACACCTATAATTAGTTACCAAATTATTTATTAATTTAGTTTTTAAGGATCTAGTTGCATGCAAGTTTATAAGATGGTTTAAAATAGATAAAAAGAGGTTTTTCTTTTCATTGCATAAGGAAATTAAAATGGGCACAACACAAAAACTCCTTCCTTGTGTTGTTCTTGAGCTAAAATAGTAGGATGATCCTCCTTACACCAAGTATTAAATAAGAATACCTCCTTCTGGTGGTACCCAAGATATCACCCAAAAACTCTACTAATATTAAATAGATATTATGTAGAATATTACCTTGAAATAATATTACAAATTATTATTACTATAATAATAATTGATGATTATTATTTAAGTGAGTTTTGGATGAGTTTTATATGGAAAAATAAGAAGGAAAATGAAGAACAACTATTGTTCTTGTGCATAAGAAGAACCGACAAAAAAGAGTGTATATGGAACAATTTTTCTTCTTATTTTTCCTCTCTAATATAATGAATAAAGTGGAGGGTATTTATAGACCTCAAATGTAAAGAATTGAGGAACAATTCTTAGTGAGGTGAGCTTAACATTACATCATCCACATGACTCTAATAAGACTCCACTAAATTGTCCACTAAGATTTCGGGTCCATTTCGATTTCCGACATTTGTCCTACAAATGTTTATAAGACTTATATTTAATTATCTTATATAATTAAATATTAATTTAATTAATTATTTAACACTTAAATAATACTTAATTAAATACTAATATACACTTAACTATTAAGGGACATTTTACCATTTTATCAATATAAAATGTGTCTTATAATAACTTTATTAGCTAATTTTACAACCTCTTGTAAATACGATTAGCTAATTACCTCCGCCTCAAACTTAATAAACTTATAGTATTAAAACTAATACTTTATCAGTAAATAATACTAATTTATTCAATTAAATATTAATTACTAAATTTTATCTTATTTAATCACATTAATAAGATATAATATTTATTACTCAATTATCGCATAATACGATAATAAATATACTTTAAAGCTCACTCGACTAACTATTAGTCAATATATATATTTCATAGAACTAATTATCCAAATAATTATATTTCTATTTGGGCTCCATCCTATAGGTGTAACCTCGAGGGATCAACTGATCACCGTCGTCATACGACAGTAACGTCAAACTGTAGTCAGCCGAGCGTTATCGATTTACGTTAATCAGTTGACAAATAAAATATCCCTGATATTCCTTTTATGAGATTTATTATGTAGACGCACTATTGAGGAGGACAGTACTCCAACAATCTCCCACTTGTCTGACACAAGTGTGCGTTAACAATTCTCTTGTCCGTTAAATCTCCCACTCAATGCAAGGTATTTTTCAGGCCGTACTTGTATACGATCATATCATGAATGGTTTCCTCGATCTGGAGAATAACTATCTGACCGGATAATCTACTATAGATCACATCCGAGCGTGGCCACGCAAATCTAGTCATATCTCCTCGAGTGACCTTGAGATAATAAACCCTGACAAGGGTGGACAATCCTGTTGACCTATTTTTTTTCCTTCGATACAGATCACAATGACCCAGTAAATGTCCTTCAACCTCCTTTTACGGTGCGAACTAGGACAAAAACCAAATCCACAGGAAAATTGTACCAACTCAGACAAATAGTCGCAAGTCTAAAGAATTGACTCAAAGGAATAAATAGAAATCCTTGCCACGACCAGGCAAAATGAGGACTTTGTAAATGGTCACTGTCTGATAGAGTGTCACCACATTCTGCCTATGTAATCGACCAGTCATCTCTATGACCTTATGGTGGTTGAACACACCATCAATCGACTTACAATCTAGTCACTCCGAGACGTCACCTCATTAAATAACTAGGGACCAAAAAATACAATGTTAATCCAGCACTTTAATAGAATTCAACGTTGTTAATACAACCTATTCGGATAAAACAAAGTTTATAAAAACTCAAACGATAAATGTGATTATCATATATTAAATAATTAATACAATATCTAATTATTACATATCTCATAATCTACAATAATTCTGGCACTCGCCTCAATCCCATAGAAGCTACATGACCATCATGCTTAGCATGCGATAAAGGCTTGGTTAAAAGATCTGCAATATTTGCATCTGTTCCAACTTTACAAATTGCTACTTCCTTCCTTTCAATATAATCTCTAATTACATGAAATTTTCTTTGTACATGTCTAGACTTATTACTAGACTTGAGCTCTTTTGCTTGGAAAATTGCCCTACTATTATCATAATAAATAGTGATAGGATCTTCGGCTGTCGGAACTACCTTTAGTCCTTCCAAAAATTGTCGAATCCACACATCTTCTTTTGCAGCTTTAGATGCTGCCATATACTCAGCTTCCATTGTAGAATCTGCAATGACCGACTTTTTAAAACTTCTCCATCAAACCGCTGCTCCATTTATCATAAAGACAAAACCAGCTTGGAAATTCAAATCATCCCTATCTGTTTGGAAACTGGCATCCGTGTAACCTTTTACACGTAACTCAGAATCTCCACCAAAAACCAAAAAGGAATCTTTAGTCCTTCTCAAGTACTTAAGAATATTCTTGAAGGCTATCCAATGACTCTCACCTGGATTGTTATGATCACGACTCGTCATACTCAAAGCAAATGAGACATCAGGACGGGTTCACATCATAGCGTACATGATCGATCCAACAACGGAAGCATAAGGAATCGATTTCATGCGTTCAATATCCTTAGGCTCAGTAGGACACTGTGACTT
>VHZZ01001327.1:127918-140960 GCA_009801015.1 Silene noctiflora | reverse complement strand
GTAAGAAATCGTATTTCCTTACATTGGTTGTGGATAAAATAATGGGCACAACAACATCTCCTATCTTGTTGTTCTTGAGCTATGTAAGATGGATGATCCTTAAAGGCAATGAAACTTCCAATAAGAAAGTCTCCTTCCAATTGCACTCAAGAACTAATGCCCAAAAGATCTAATATATATTAACTAGATCTATATTAGATCTCCCTTGATTGATATAAAAAAAAATATTACTAACACTTAGTAATAATAAGGAATATTAGATTTTATTTTATTAACACTTAGTATAGATTTAATATTTTAAGGAAATTTTAGAAAGATAATATTTCACATGCAAAAGTGAGTAGTTAAGAAAAATGAGTAACAATTGCTCAATTGAAGGAGGGTGGCCGGTTTCTTATGTGAGTGAGTGAGTCTTAAGTGTTTTCTTGCATGCTTGTAATGAATACATACATGGAAAAGACAAAAAGTAAATTGGGAAGAACAAAAGGATAATAGGCATGCACAAGTATAATAATTGTGTCCATATGCCATTTTCCTCTACAATAATCGGTCCATATGTACCCATAATGGGTCCATTTTGATTTTATAATTTGTCTCACAAATTAATGTAAATGTTCTATTTTTTATCATCTTTTATGATAAAAATGTTTCCCAATTATTTCTGCCTCATAACACTCATTATATGTACATGTACTTTACATATACATATAATACGTACTAACACTAATCGCATTAGATAGTCAGTACTAATTTAGTAATTAACAATTAATTCCTAAAACCCGTCTCAATTAATTATTATTCAATTATCGCATAATTAAATAATAAATTCCGTCAGCCTGAGTTCTAAACTCGATCTCTCTAAATAACTCAATCCACTAACTTTTAGTCAATTTATCAAGAGACTAATTTTACTGTATCTCATACAGACGATTAGTTAATATTTGGGGTTCGTTCCTATAGGTGTGACCGAAAGGGATCAGCGGAACACCGTCGTCACACGACAGTAACGTAAAACTCTAGTTAGCCAATCGTTGTCGATATTCGTTGATCAGCTGACAAGTATTGCCAATGAATATCTCGAGTGTATTACTTAAATGAGATTTATTATGTATAAGCACTATTGTGGAGGACACCTACACCAACATTAACATGATGGTGATACATGCTGCAAGAAGATGAAATAGGTAAACCCCCGGAGAAGAGCGTAACATTATGTGCGAGTACAACCTACCAAGAAAGTCATAAGAAAAGAGAAATATGGTGCTGGTACGATTAGGCCAGAACCATTTAAGGTTCCAAGAAAAGAAGCGTAAGGTGAGTAGACCCGGCGAACGGGGTCAGGTTCGAGTTGTTCGGGTTTGGCAGAATTTGGGCTGGACTAAGTCAAGTCGGGTCATTTCGCGTTTAAGTTATTTTCAGGTATGTTGTTTTCAAGTTAATTATTTGAAGAGAATGGTCAATTTGCGATAATAAACATTTGGGTCGGGTTAAATAGGGTGAGCCAATTTAGGTTTTGGTCATATTTGAGTCCTCAATTCGAGTTCGGGTCGCGTTTTTTTGGATCGAGCGATTCGGATCAGTTTAGTGTTGCTAGGTCTAATAGTGAGGGTAAGAGCACTCTTTAGAAAAAGAGAGGACTAATGAAAAACTTTTGAAAGAGAACAATTTAAACTTATTGTCATAAATGTTCTAAGAGCTATTGACTATAATGGAGGACATCAGACACGTGTTTAAGGTGGGGAGGAGAGGTTAAAAAAGAATGGATCTGAGAAATCCAAGGGTGCACAGTGTACCACATATATATTAGTCATTATCATACTTTAGTTTTTTTTTTGGTGAAAGGTTAGTTTCCATTAAGATCAATAACAAGCTATTACACTCTACCAACAAGTGGTATAATTTCTAAGGACATAGCAAAAAATTAAGTAAAAACCGAATCTAGCAATGCCTTATATCTAGATGACTTTACATTTGGAGACCAATACATATAACGAATTTTCAGCAAAGTATAAATTTCATGGACAACTCGCCTAGGATGAGCAAGAACTCCATCAACACGAACCACATTCCTGTCGCCACACCATATAGTAAACAGCCTGCAACCAGGCGTTAATGACCATTTTCTTTACTCTGGACCATGGCTTAGATTGCACCCATAGAAGAAGTATCATACTTTAGTTACAAAGATGCAAAGAGAAGATGTGTATTGTGTACTTATTGTATGTAAAATATGCAATGTTAAATTAATTAAAACACAAATGAATTGTCATTTTTGTTTTGTTTTATCAATAAAACATCTCAAAGCTACAATCTAAAGGAAACAAAAAATGTGTTATCGAAATATCAATTAGTTTACCTTATAAAATCGTATGTTCAATCAATAATGATCGTTAATCAAATTAGAAAGCAATAAAATTGTTTTACACTCCCCTTTACACAAAAAAGACTAAAACGTTTATACATTATACATTTAGCCAATTATTTAGAATTTGTAAGGCAACATACTAGACACTAAAATATTTATTTAGCTATACTTTGGAAAGTACTAATAGCAAATATATCAATAAGTTGCACAATCTTAGGGACCGGTTAATTAATCCTATGATCGTTTTTTTTAATAAAATTAGTCTAGATCTAATCGAATTTAGGAGTAGTACATATTAGCTATCCTAATCTCTAAGAAGTAAAAAATTTATTTAGTTATTCTTTCAGATATAAACATATATCTATACACTAGACCTGAAACTTTAATGACTCATATCTCCATACATGCGCACGAGGATAGTGATGACTTCCTCGGATACAAAAGTCTCTTTCATGCTTAAGCGGAGACAATATCAATTGCGCTCATGCTACGCCATATGATAAACAAGAGTCAGAGTAACTACATAATACAAATGTATCTTTGAATGTTATACAACTGATATAATTAATACTATAGAAAGTAGCTTTTATGTTAAAAGGGACTGATGATCCATCAATAATCTACTAAATCAATCTCAAAGTTTTATGTGTTCTAATTTTCAACATAATTGAACTTTTTTTTAATCAATTTAGCTAACTTCTACACACTACCAAACTATGGCTATGTAAACCAACGTTTACGTACAATCTGTTGTTCAAAAATTTCTTAGGATGTTCAACATGCATATGGTTAAAAATGATCCTAATAAGAGTCTCGTGCATCGTACATGCTTTCCAAATAGTAACATAATATACTAAAATGTTGACTTATTTATGCAATATGTTACCATTTGTTTCAATAATCTATATATTTGCATCAACAATGATCACATTTCATTTGCTACACTAATGGTCACATATTACACAAACACGGCAACAAATTATCCAAAACTCATTATAAATTATGTAAAACTATTAAATAGATAGAGTATTATTTAAATTGGATTGGGAGTGTAAATAAATATTAATTTTTTAATTTCAAATGTCAACTCATCCTTTCCATACTATCACCTCAATAATGTTCTACCCTCTTTATGTCACATACCTTATATTTTTGTCAATTTATTTATATATATGAGTCTTGTTGTACCATATTCATACAATATACGAGTAGTACCTAGTCGATCCGTCTTGACCTTAAAGACGGACCCATCTTAAGGAAGACTTATTGATCTCTAAGTGATATGGAGGCCCACGCTTAATAATTTAATGTTTGAAAAACAATAAGTGCGCATGATTTATCCTCCATTAAATCTCAGCACCAATTTGCCGCACTAAAAACACACACTGGAGAAACCAGACTCCGATAAAAAGCGAAAGAAGGAAACTTCGATCGACAAACATCGCTCCGCCGCCAACGCCACCGCAACAGACGCTAACCACCGTGAACGTCACCACGAACGCCACCACCGTAAGAAACCCAAGATGTCTTCAACCGATAAAGTAAGGGCGTCGCACATACTTATCAAGCACCAAGGCTCTCGCCGCAAGGCTTCTTGGAAAGATCCAGAAGGTCGCGTCATCAACAACACCACCAAAGAATCTGCCGTCTCTCAGCTTAAGGCTATTCGCGATGATATCATTTCTGGAAAATCTAAATTCTCCGATGTTGCCAGTACAATATCTGATTGTAGCTCTGCTAAACGCGGCGGCGATCTAGGTTTTCTTCTATCTCCTTCTCGTTTTTTATGTATTTGTTGTTTTTTTATCTGTTTGTTGTGGATTAGTTGTGAGTTTTTGTTGATTTCTGAAACCCTAGGGGATTGAATCGATGTGTTAGTTTGTGTGATTTTGATTTGGTTCATTGATTTGAGTTTCTGGACTAATTTCCATCCTTAGTTGAGCCTGTTGATGATGTATGTCGCGAATTGCGTTACGGCTAGTATTTGAACTCCTTTGCCGAGTCAGTTGGAGTTATTTGTAAAGAGTTGATTCGTTTTGGAGGTTTAGTCTAGGTTTTAGCTGAGATTTGGTCAATTTTCGAAATCTGAGGGTTTAGCTGCTGATTTAAGTTTTAGTTGATTTGTGAAACCCTAGGGATTGGATCCATGTGTTAGGTTTGTGTGATATTGATTCGGTTCATTGATTTGACTCTTTGAACTTTTGGAAGTTGTTTGAGCAAGTGAGTTAATATGAGTCGATTGGGTATGTATGTTCCGAATTGTTTTGCTGCTAGTATGTGAACTCTTTGTGGAGTAAATATCGGGGTTATTTGTAACAGTTGATTCATTTTCGTGGTTTAGTCATTGTTCGTAATCTGAGGTTTAGCTGTTCACGTGAAGATTTAGTTGATTTCTGAAACTCTAGGGTTTGGATCAGCACTTTAGTTGTGTTGTTTTGTTTTGTATTGATTCGGCTCACTGACTTGTGTTTCTGAACTAATTTTGGTGGTTGTTTGAGTTTGTTGGTAATGTATAATTCGAATTACTTTACTGCTACTCTGCTAGTGTGTGAACTCTGGAGTAATTTGAGTTTTTTGTAAGTGAGTCGATGTTTGAAATCCGAGGTCTTTCGTTTTGGATGTTCAAGGCCTCAGCTGTCACGTATTTGGACTCTTCACATTCATTGGAACTTTTAGCAAGGTTATAACTCTGTGGATCTGTAATAAACGATAAGGGTTCCTCTATTGGTGTTTGGAGAATCAGAGATTGTATTGGTACATAGTTTGATCATCTTATTGGTGTTTCCTATTGTGTACGAAGCCTTTTGGACTTGGCAGTAATGGTGTTATTATTCAGTACCAAGAGATTTTTTTCAACTGTTTATTCTGGATTTGTCAGAGCTTCATGGCATTTCGTTTGCTGTATAGAATGAGGGAGTCTTTGCTGTTGGCTCATTGTTACTAGCATCAAATGATTGTAACTGGTTTAAGGAGAGTATGTGTTTGTTAGATTATTATTTCAGCAGTGAAGGACTGCCAATCTTTGAGGCTTACAGATTGTAGTTTTCTCTAAAAATTCAGGTTTGTAGGTATTTGTATTCAAGCATTTTCTTTAGGGGATTACCAATAGCCCAATATTATTATGATAACAAATTTTGAACAGTAGTCAGCTAAGATTTGGGATAGCGCAGGCAAGGGTATATATTAGTATACTTGTTCTAAACCAAAGTCTCTTGGTAAGTGGGATGATTGATAGACCTGATTGTGTTACAAAGAAACTTTACGTTGCTGTGTGTAAAACCATTACAAGTCTGTTGTTAGATCATCTGGTGTCCAATTGATGTTCTAGTGTTTGAATGAAAACTAATACATTCAAATTAAGCTTGTGGTTGGTCATCTGGTTGGGGATGTTAGCGGTGAGTCGGTGACTAGCTATGGAGAGAACTTACACAGTGGCACTAACATGAGTGGCGAAAGTTTGGAGTTAAAAATATCTGAAATACTATTCTTAGTTGCTATAAAATCTTCTACTAATTACTACTCCGTTTAAGTTTTTCAGAAATGGATCTTATTCCTTCATGCTGATCTCGACATTAGTGCACGCCTTTTGCACATTTAGAGGAAACTTCGCCTTTTAGATGATGTTTGTGAGTATTGTGGTTTCGATTTTCTGTGGTCTTTTACTTTTTACACAACTTTTGAGCGACAGTCTCTTAGACTCTCACTAAGTTCTTAAGAGAAGACTTTTTCCGGCTCCCTTTATGTGTTTTTCGTAATCCTTTTATTATTGATTGTGGCCCAAAGTAACTCTTTCATTTAGTACACTTTTCATAAAGAGTGTACCACTTTTATTGTAAATTGTGACCATTTTTATTAATTAATAAATCATTTTATATTATACATAACCACTTTACTATTTTTAGTATCATTTTTCCTTAAAAATTTCAAATGGTCTCTTAATAACTTAATGTGAAAACGTCTATGAGGAAACCGACCTTAAACTGGTATTCTCACACTGTCAATGTTCATCTAGTGTCTATGTACTTGTCTGATGAACTAGTATTTTGGCATTTTTTGGAAGTTTTACCATTTGGCGATCCCTTGTTGTACTGCTCATGTACATTATCTGATTCTCAACTATAGTGTTGGCTTTCGTATGCTTCGGTTGCCACACAATGTGGTGACTTGGGAGGTATTCTTGACTTGCTGAGGTATTTCTGGGGACTGTTGTTGGTCATGAGTAGTTTGAGCTGGGGAAATATTTCGAGTTAATTTTGTTGATTTGTGTCATCTGGTCTGTGTTATGAAGCACTATCTCCTCATTTTAATTATCCCGACTTGACTTTGGTGGCCAACAAATAATAACAGTTTTCATATAATTATTGTTCATCTTGAAAAAGTATTGGTCAAACCGGTTAACCATCAAAGATAAATAGGGATGGTGATAAACGTGGTGGAAACATTAGTATTCAAGTGTAGATGAACTTATATGTGAAACTGTCTTACTGATTTGTCAATGTGAATTTTTTTCTTTTCACTAAACAATTAATAAATATTTGAGGTGGTCATTACAACCAAAGTTATGATGCCATAGATATGAAAGCTATAAGCAGTAAATCTTTGGTATCATACATTTGGTCGAGATGTATTGACTTAAATCTGTTACGATACAGGACCGTTTGGACGAGGGCAGATGCAAAAGCCATTTGAAGATGCAACATTTGCCCTAAATGTGGGTGAGATAAGTGAGATTGTGGAGACTGAAAGTGGTGTTCATATCATCATGAGGACAGGCTGACTACCAAGTGCAAGAAATGGTCACACGATCCGAGCTCCTATATTTAGCTGTGGACATCTTATTAAGCAATTTGATTGTGTTATGTTGATATTGACTTGAGAAATTCCAGATGACAAGCTGGGATACTTTGATTTGAAATCATAAATTTGGTGTTGTTTGCCATTTGCATCCGAGTTAAATTTTAAATGAGATTCGAATGATACTGGTTGTTTGAGGCACCTGTTTGGTTAATATAGGCACCTGTTTGGTTAATATAGGTAATTATAGTACCCATTAATGTCCTTTTACAAACTATATCTCCATCTAATTCATGTGGAATTTCAATTACTAATGAGTATTTTGTCCCATTCTGTTGGAAAATGATAATCAATCCTAGTTCATATTTTGTAATTCAGGAGGACTAATAATATCTAATCGAAATTTCCAGGTTAACCAAATAACCAACCATCAAGGATACCCATAGTATTTATAGTGAATGCTTCTTTGTTTTGGCGGAAAAATGATCATGGTTTCGTTTAAAGGCCAAAACATTTTAACGCAAAAGTAAAATACATTATACATAGCCAAGCGCCAAGACTAATTTGTCATGCAGTTCACGTGAACAAATTAATTTTAAAACTTGAGCATAATATTCAGATCAACATTTTTAAGGAGAAATATTAAGTTTTTTTTTTTTCAATTTATGTTCAATTCACCTAGTCAAAAACACTTTTCAATATCGAAAATTTCATCTAAAAGTTTCAAATTTTCACTGCTAGGGTGACCACACTTTGTTCCAAATGCTGCCGGTCACTGCTAACGACTAACAAGCCATTACTTCAAAATCTTTTTCTGTTTCACTCGGTTACATTAGTTCTTCAAAATCTTTTTTCTGATTCACTCGGTTACATTAGTTACCCCCAATCTCAAATCTGGCTCCGCCACTGCTAACGAGTAACGAGCCATTACTTGACATCGACAATAAGGAGCTTTTAGTAAGTATGCAGTAGTCAGCAGTACTACATGTTTTAATCAGTCTTTTAACTAATTCATATGAAGTTTGGTTTTCTATTTTCCGCTGCATATGAACTCAAAAAGAAGACACTAGTTCAAAATTTACGTCAGAATATAAGGAGATCTGAACATGTCAAATTTTCTTGTGAGCTTGTAACTTTGTGAGAACTGTGCATCCTATTTCTATACCAGAATGAATTGCCTACACCAGCTGGATTTACATTTGTCCTGTAATTTCAGTACTGCTTTTTAGCCTTTTACTCCTGTCAGCATTTAGAAACTTCCCAGCTCTCACACTTGGCAAATAAACATGCTCAAAAGGGCAAATTGGTCCATTCCTGCAACCCCTCGAGCTATTAAAAAACTTGCATGCTCTCCCTACCTTTGACATTGTTGTCAGCTCTGCTGCTTTTTCCTGATACTGTGGTGTACACTGTTCCTGAGTTACATTCCCTTCTGTACCATGTAGCCTGATCAGGCTCTTGTAGTAACCAACATCCTTGATAACCTGAGTACGGATAGACGACTGACATTCCTGCTTCGGACTTTGGTCCTTGGCCTTGTTAACGAGACTGACAATGGTTGAGCTGATTGCATGTCCAAGATCCATGGATTTTTTTGAGAGAATCTATCAGGCCGAATGAATAAGTCAGATGAAGAAGCGTTTGACCCAAACTTTCCAGAACTTGAACTGGGAACAACCTTTCTGGAGGGATCCAATATATTGTCCGAGGATTTTGTGGATACTGGGACTGAAGAAGAATCTGAGTGGGATTTCGGGTATGAGGAGAAGAAGTCTGACAAAGAAGTGTTTGACCCATATATTGCAGAACTTGAACCGGGTACAACATTTTGAAATAGATTTGATTCATTGTTAACGGGTTTTCCTGATACGGGGATTGAAGAAGTTTCCAAGTAGGGTTTCAGGAATGTGGGGAACAGGTTCGAATTTTCAGTAGCCCACTCTGAAGACGGGACAGTACAGGGTTTTGCATTGGGCGAGGATGTTGGGAGTTGGGTCGTATGGGGACTGAACAAGGTATCAGATAGATGGTCATTTGAGGAGAGTATAGGTTCTGAAACTGGTTTATGCATCGGGTCATTAAGATTTGGGACTTTATGTGTAGAAGAGCAGGTAACTTTTGACAGTGACTCAACCAATTTGGGTTCGTTTAAAATTTTGATGAGTAGATCAGGGTCGACCATGCTGCTTTTCTCATTGCTTTTCAACAATGTACTTACTGCAGCAACAGCTACAGCAATAATGTCAGCATCTAAACCAGCAGTAAGTTCATGTAATTTGTCATTGACTGTTGACCCAGACTCAATTGGTACATTGCACTCGACAGATTTGGTGCATGGTGTTGGCTCAGTACTCATCGAATCTTCCTCTTCAATAGAAGTCAATGGGATGTTCAGGGCTTGAGTATCGTCAAAGACACGCGTTTCCAACTCTGGTGTAGCTCTTAGGCTGGTTAGAACAGAAAGATGAATACTTAAATACGTAGTGACATACGGCAGTGGGGGAATGGAAAATAAAAAATGCAAGCACAGATGCCCCATCATGCAAATCGTTCACACAACTACAACTCTACAAGCAGTGAAAACAACAATTTTCCATGCCAAGAAAAATAAAATTAAAACAGAAGAATTGGTCCCTTTATATACCCAGTAAATTAAAAATGTGAACTTATAATATCCCTAGTTAAGTACTTCGTAACAATTAACACAAGGGTATGTGGTATTTCTACATGCAATAAAGAGTATTAGGGCACTCAACAGGAAACTGGTTTAAACCATGCTAATAGGGAAAAAATATGCTACTTTAACGTTTCTTTTTGGCAGTGTCTCATGTGTTGAAAGTTGAAACAACACCCTTTCCCATACAATGATTTGACACTTCATTTTATGCAAAAAAACACGAATTATTTTAACATAATAATTGTGTTAGACATTCAGACACTCACACCTCAAACATTCTTACAGACAAGTTGAATAAAATTGGCAATGAATAAGGCACCAGGAAATATTTTTGGCAGACAAGAAGAGGACCTTGGAGGAATATCGCATACACTGGAGTACAAAGCTTCTCGAACTCTTGTTTCCCTGTAATTTTGTGTCATTCTCTCTTTACTATATTCACCAGCCACTACATGCCAGTCAACTTTTAGTGCAAACTGTTTGATGATCATACAAAGAGATTACATTCAGCATCAAATGATAAAAATCCATACAAAACAGAGAACTAATCTGGACACTTTATATAAACAAAGGAGCTATCAGCAATCAGCATAGACTAATATTCCAACTATTTATCCTAAGGAGGACTTTATTAGGGCATAAATCAGCTTACCACAGGTGGACAGTTCCATCTTATCTGGGGTACACAGATTGGCTTCAAATTAGAAGAACACTCATTGCTTTCAAAACTAGGAAATGTGTTGTCAATCCTCACTTCATTTGAACACAAGGTTACGTTTTTCCGAATGTGATCTTCAGCTTTACTACCAATCTGTGAAGGGGAATCCTCTGATATGAACATTTTTACCTATTTCAAGAAGGCTTTCCATGAGTGAGAAACCACGAGATATGAGAACAGAAAGAAAAAAGAGTTAATTGCATTTATTTGTGAATGATAGGTTCCGGCAAAATTAATACTCGGCATATTTCTGATTTCCATCTTAGATTCATAGGTGAGGTAATCGCAGTATCTCCCATATAATGCAACTGAAGTACAATTATAGCAAGTTTTAGAATCTCAACTGGCATTTGCATAATCTTCACTTACCATAAAAAAATTCTGTTTTCAAGGGGACCAAATATTTGATAGAACCTACATGCAAATTACAATCCAGGCAAGAAAAAAGATAAAGATAAATTTAGACAAGCGTATTGCCAAGCTCCCATGTTACTAGCAACACTGACAGTATCTATGATGCTGTGGTGTACTTCAGAATTCAGATCACTACAAAAGGTACCCTAAGATTCCTCAAACAGTATCATAATATCACGTTAACAAAACTTCATGGTTACTGTAACATTAAATACAAGCTTATAGTAAAAGCTACAAAGGAGCAGAAGTAGAACTTGCACAAGAAAGACCATACACAGTAAAAGAAATAAAGAAAAACGACTTGGCCATCTTCTTCACACTCAGCAGCCCTAAAACTGAAATACCGATAAAGAAAACACCAACTCTACTATTGAAAATCGTACAAAAATGAGTCAGAAAAAACTCAACTACAAGTATCATAATTCATAAGAAGTTAGCAAAGTTCATAGAAGAGACTGATGTCAGCCTGCATTCCACTATTTCATTTTGATGTAGTCTCTGCAAACAGTACAAGTACTTAAAACAGGTTACTTGTCACGTAAGATCATTACTTCTTGATTCCTATACCATTTCAGGTTTATGGAGGACAACATCACTTCTTGCGCCCAACTCAACATGTAAGTTACACTCATTGACCGTCTCACATAAGTTAACTCAGCATATGTAAGATCAATACGTTATACGTCCACTACCATTTCAAATTGAAAACATGGCTCATCTCCAGTTCCTCGAGCAGTAAGTTAATGTTCAAAAAGACAAGAATGGAAGACACGAAGCAATATTATTCATAGTAGGCTAAATAAACGAATGGTGTGTAATAATATCTAACGGGATATCCACAATCCTATATAAGTTTCTGGGCATTACCAATTGTTATAAAGATTATGTTTACATGCAATGGGAAAAGGGATCCGCTCTACAGGAAATCAGTGACAAGTCTTTAGTTGAGATTTGTTTTGGACGTTTTGGTAATCGGGTATGTGATTAGTAAAAGATATAATCATTATGAAACACGATTAACACCGTTTCCACAATGGAAATCATTCAGCAAACATTCAAATAGATTATTCTTCAAGAACAATGAGTTCCACACCATGGCTCAAGCTTGAATACTTCCCTTACTTTAGTCGTCATGTCAATCTTCAAGAGCAATGAGTCCCACACCATGATGGGTCAAAAAGCTTGATTAATTCGTCCGTCAGTAAAAAGGGTAATTATCATTTATTTTCAACAAATTATATTTCATTTTATTTTTATATACTTTCCAATACAATTACACAACATTTAAAATAATTTCCTCTGTTTTAATGGGGAAAAACACACTGCACAAATTCCTGTAAAATAATCAAAAGTAGCAACTTCTATTCAAATATTTTTAAAAATTATGAAAAACGTTCATCCACTAATGCTGAAATAATGCATTATTTCTGCTTCGAAAACAGCTCCTTTGTGTCGCTAACACATGGTTAAGGTTGTATATATCCGACCCCCTTACCCCGCAATTTGAATAATATTGTTGTTTATCAGCATTATTTCGCCAAAATCAGACATTCCTACTATTATGGGCAAAAATCACAATTTTGTCATAGCGCCAAGTGGCAGTCATCTATTGGGGGAGTCAAATAAAAAGGGATTTATAGGTGGACAGTAAAGAGCCATTGGATTAATCTCACCAACAAACACACATCTGATATTTACCTAGTCAAAGTCAGTTGAAACAACCAACAACTACCTCCTACAAAGGTGCAACAAACGCGGGAATATAGGAGCTGAAGCGGGAAGTTGTTTTGGAAAAAACCCTAACTCCTCACTCCTCTATATAAGCATAACCAAAGCTCACAGCAAGGGCATTGAGTCCCACTTGGAGTACAACGACGACAACCACAACATTTACAATTATTCTTAGCTATACTCATAGAAACGCTGCTCTTGTATTCCGTAGCTTTCGCATTTCCGCCTCGATTATAGTGCAAAATTGGTGGGATTCCGACTCCCCCCGCGGTTTTTCCCACATCGGGTTTTCCGCGTCACCAAAATACTTCGTGTCAATCTTTACTTTCGTCGTTTCTTTCGT
>VHZZ01001324.1:150364-168314 GCA_009801015.1 Silene noctiflora | reverse complement strand
TAAGAAAATATGTTATGATGCTATTATTCGTTGATAATAATCTACTACCATCTTCATTACAAAACATTGTTCATATTTTTTTTTTAACTCAAGTCGTCAAATAGATATTTTATCACTTTTAACATTGTCATTTATGAACGTAATAGAAATTTTTATTTTGTTAAAAGTGAAATATAAATATTTCGTGGAAAAAGTACACATCAAAACTCGAAACCCCATTATTGGAGTCTAGAAACGCCACTGCCCACCATCGCCACTCCAAACCATTAGTATCTTCGCCAATGTCACCCCAGCATTAACAACAAGCACACTAATCTTCATGTACCTTCGCAATTCAGATTTGTAGTTGCCAGCATTCGAATTCCCTAATTCATCTAAAGATTCAGTTGATCCGAAATCTCCTTATATTATAGAAAGGTTTGTAGAAAGTGGCTTTGGGATGCTCAACGCTTCTCCGAAGCCTGAAAGTGAAAGCCGCTTCTGGTTTGGCTTGTAATCGTAGCTTGTAATCGTAGTCTTTTAGCAGGATGGTCATAATAATCTCGACAGTAGTTCCTTGAACAATCCAGTCTATTAGTTCAACAATCTAACAAATAAAACTATTCGATTATATTTAATGGCGGTCGAGGTGACTGGAAAGAAAAAAATGTGGTTATCTTTTTTTTTTTTTTTTTGGGACAACAATAAACTGCTAAATTTAAAAGAGAAGAAAGTACATAAGTAGTTTGTTATTAGCATGTAGCAAGACTAACACGCCAGTGGGGAAATATTACAAGAAACTTGCAAATTTCACTAATAGAATTTCGCAAACAAACTGATATTGGCGAAGATTTAGCCAGAACGGAAGATAGTTTTCGACAAGAAATCAGGAAGGAAACCGAATTGTAAGTCTCAGAAGAGGCTTGACGCATAACATGTAGGAGAGCTCTTGCCGATGCTTCAAACGGGGTACGGGCACGTAACGTAGTCTGAGTTCAGATCCCAGCAAGGGAGTCTGACAAGAAACAGTTGAAGATGTTCGTCAATCCAGATTTACGGACAGAGATATAGAAATGGATATGTGAAATCAGGGGAGAAGGCAAATGTGAGACTGTAGAAGCTGATATGTGGAGTCTGGAAGGTGTGAACAAAGAAGACCACAACGTAGGTTGTTGGTGGGAGACAATTAGTTGCTCCATGACATGATAAATACGATGCAAATCCACTGGGGATGCTTGAAAAACGATTAAATTTCGAACCGTCCAAATGGCTTGAAGAACGCAACATAAATAAATAAGGCAGTTATGTGAAACATGTGAGGTTTTAATGACGACATATAGCTTAAGCAATTGGTTGAGGGTATTAAGGAAAAAGAATCAAAATCACTCCCTGAAACATAGAAACCCTTATTTCATCCTCTAAAACACCAAATTTAGTGGTTGTAGGGTAGGTCGTGGGTCTAAAACATGTTGCAGGTAAGGTGTAACACTACGCTTTTCTAGTCCTTGTGTACTCGGTCGAGTGGGTTGTACTCGACCGAGTAGATGTCTTGTACGTTTTAAGCAGGTTGATGCCTTAGGTGTACTCGGTCGAGTTAAGGGACACTCGGTCGAGTGGAGCGTACTCGGTCGAGTGCCTCTGGTACTCGGTCGAGTGTCCGATCTGAAACGGAGTAATTGCGCGGTTTTGATTAAAATGATTGGAGAGGTATTTAAATCACTTTGTCAGTTTCTGATTCACTTTTATAAAAAGCTAAACACTCTCTAAGCTCTCTCTGATCATCTCCATCAATTTCTAAGCAAGGATTGAGCTATTGTGGGTTTCGGATCTCTCGTTTCCGTACCAATCGTGTTAGTAAGTCTCTAGTCTTTAATCAGTTTATCGTCTCAGTTTATACAAACCCTAATTTGGGAGAATTGGGGGAATTAGTAATGGGTGTATATTAGATCGTTTAATGAGGGGTAGTTAGTAATTATTATGTGATAATTATTCGTAGGTGACGGTTTCATGGAGGATTGCTATTGCGATTGCTTATGTCTGCTTGGATTGCGGAAAGGTAGGGTTTTCCCTACTCAATTGATTGTAGAATTATATGTGATACAATGTGACGGTCTCTGTGATTATTGTTGTGATTGGTCGATATTGTAGTGGTGGCGTTGGTGGTGGTTGTTGGTGTTGGTTGATTGTTGTGTTGTGAACCATTGTGAGAGGTGGTCCCACCTCCATTGTTCGTCTCTTGCGTTCTCTCAGCGCAAGGGGGATATGCATATTAAGGAACTGGATTCGCTCTGCGGAGCGGGGATTTTGGTGGTAAGGCTGCGGTCTCCACTGGCAGGGCTACACACTTCGGTGTGTAATCAGTTACTGATTGGTGTGGTGATGGAGAAGGTGATGGTGGTTATGATCATTCTGATTGTTTACATTTGTGATGCCTTTCATATTATTGTACAGTTGACTGACCCCGTGTTTGTTTTTAAAACTGTGGTGATCCATTCGGGGATGGTGAGCAGTTGACTTAGCAGGTGATGATGATTGTTGTTGTTGATGTTGCTGCGGAGTTTGGTAGGGCGAAGTCATCACCAGTCTTTCATAGTTAGCTTTCGCACGTCGTTGTAGTACACTTTTATCACTTTTGGGATTTGATTTTGTATTTAGAGTTTGGGGACTTGTAACCTTTTTAATAAGTAAATATTTAGTTATGTTTCATTATTATTTCAATGATGTACACTACCTCGGGTAACCGAGATGGTAGCATCCTCACATCTTAAGGTAGTCCTTGATAAGGTACCTTGGGATATGGAGGTGTTACACAAGGGGGATAAAGGGAACACATCTTTGGGGAGAGGGTGGCAAAGTGGCGCCGGCCGTGGTGGTGGGATTGAGTGGTTGTAACACCCTCTTCTTACCCGGCCAAGGTAATTGGAAAATGTTATCATCTCAGATTTCCGAGGCACTGATCAGAATTACTAATAGAAAACATTTAATATAAATGACAAGTTTAGTGGATTACATACGTGATAAGAATAACACAAGTGAACTATACATTATACAACTCATCTATCAACTACGATGCCTATGTGACTCGACTCCAAGGCTCCGAACTCGTCCTATTTCCCGCGTGATACCAAACAAAACCTATAAACAAACTGCTCCCTATATGATCGAAAATATCATATGGATCGGCACAGACCACCCCAAAACTAGGTGACAATAACACATCCAACACACGATCAGTTTCGATTATATAAACAGTCAAACAAAGACACTAGACATGAATATGGAATGCAAGATGAATGCACAATGTCAAGTCTCTAAACATCAAAATCTGCAACCAACACACCGGTGCCAGGAATGCATCCACGACACCGCAGCACCGCCCACCAAAACAACCGGACCGCTGCCAGACGACCGGTGGTACCGAGCCCGAGCGCTAATCGGACCTCTGCCAGACGACGTGTCTCAACCACACGTGTCCCTCCATAACTCAAGCCATTAATATGCACATCCCTCTTGGAGTGAAAAGCTCCAAGAGGCGACCCAAGCGTAAGAGCGGTCTCCCAAGCGCTTTACGTCTCCATAACAACAAGTATCGCCTCCACAATCACCAACATGCATAGTGAACACAAATGTACAACATGAAATACGATATACTTCTCATGAGACACACTTCCCAAACATGTTATGAATACAATAATTTCTCAATTATTCCGACTCTCGAGTTGTTACTAACCAACATCATGTTATAATGCATTTCCGACACACACATGAATCTCATTACCATTCTCAATTATCATGGTGAATGCAATACAACTCTATCATGGATTCTAAGTGACAAATGCTTACAAACACACATTTACATTATCAAAACCGAGTAGGATTAACCTACCTTTTAGCAATCTCCATAAGCTACTCGAATCTGACACAATCCCGTCTCATGAAACCGTCTCGTCCTATACAAGTCACATAATACTATCACAATACATCTTACTATAATACAATACAAAACCCCTTATTATTAATTACCAACTAATTACCCATATTACACATACTAATTACTAATTAATTATCCATAACAAAACCTCCAAAAGTTAGGGTTCATAATAAATAAAAAGGTAGATCTCAACTTACTACGTGAAAGGAAGGATGAATAAAGGTGGACAATCCTCTAATCCAAGCTTGAATCTCATATGAAGGTGTTTGTGAGGGTTTTAGAGAGAAGGGAGAGATTTTGGAGTGATAAGGAGAAAGAATGAAATGAATTAGGATAAGGTCCCGAAATTTGGCTTTATTGGGTACTGTACAACTGCACTCGGCCGAGTGCTCCTCACACCGTCGAGTACTGCCGTACTCGGCCGAGTGCCACTCAATCGGTTCACTGAAGGCTCTACTTGGTCCACTGCAACTTTACTAGGTCCCTACTCTAGGTCTTACTTGGTCTACTGTATATCTATACTTTACTCCTAAGTAGTCCTTTATTAAGTTCGGTGGTCCTCTCACGCATTCCGAGGTTCTCGTACGGGTCCCATTGTATCCGCGTATTACAATCTTCCCCCCTTAAAATGAACTTCGTCCCCGAAGTTCCTCTCTCTCTCTCTCTCTCTCTCTCTCTCTCTCTCTCTCTCTCTCTCTCTCTCTCTCTCTCTCTCTCTTTCTCTCCCATTTTTAACATACTCTCAAGCCTCTTCCGTCCTTTTACTGCTTACAAGTCTCTTCCCTTCAGAACACTTACTCTCAAATTGTTATAAGTATCTAGCAAAGACAGTAAGCTAACATGACATAGTTGGTAGAAGTGTGAACTTTGGAGTTGATGTATGATTCGAACCCCTGATCTTTAGAAACCTAACTAAATTCTAAACTGTTGAACCACTTACATTTATTGTAAAATTTGGTACTAAAGTTTATTATATTCTATAAAAGAGATATTTTTACATATATTAGAATTTAAAGTATTTTAAAAAAAAATATTTTTTTTTGAAAAAAGATATTTATAAGACCAATTGGTTTTTTCATTCTTTTACTTATATAATAACTAATTTAGGAAAAAAATTCAAAATATAAAAATGTTGTTTTAGACGCGCGTAAATAACGCGTTAAATTTTTTTAGTGCCCCTCTAATACTAAATCTCTGAGTCCGCCACTGGTACCTAAGTGAAGTAAGGTGGAGGTAGGGAACATAGTCCTATATCTTAGGAGGATGGGTTAATAGAGTTGGAGGGATTATAGGGTAAGGAGGGGGAATGAAAAGAAAAAAGGGAATGACAAAACAATGAAACGAAAACCATCAAAAGGAATGATCAGGGATTTGATGCCCTTTCTCTTTTCTAAATACCTTTAATCAAGCGCTTTCCTAATACTTGCTCCATATTTAATCGTAATTTTCCTAAATACCTTTAATCAAGCGCTCTCCTAATACTTACTCCATATTTAATCGTAATTTTTTTGTATATATTTGATTAAAGTATAAGCTAAAACCTCATTTGTTATATAGCTATCATTACTTCACATTAAAAATATTTTAACATATAACAATTCCATAATACCGACAAGGTTGTGGAGGATGATAATTTATGTGTTATTAATTCAATTCGTAGTACTTGGCAAATTCCTTGGAAACTTTCTAATATTATCAAAGATATGAAATTTTAACTTTATTTTTTGAATGAAGTGATAATTAAATATTGTTTTCGTGAAGCCAACAAGGTTGCTGACTTCATATATTCTATGAGACATTCACGTCCAACTCTTTCGAGATGATTTAAAAGTCGGTAGAGTCAACTTACCTCTCTCATTCAACAATATGAGATAAATCGGTCTTATCTAAATGATCAATCTAATTTTTTACTTTGTTAAAATAAAATAAAATAAATCACAATATACGGTATACAACGATCTTACACACAAAAATCAAACATATGTAATGGGTCCAATCCCATTATCCCCTATGGATTAGGCACAAAATCACCATCAACATTTCAACCCCTTACTCTTTCCCCCAATCTCCAATTTCCCCCCTCCTCATCTACTAACTGCAACTCTCAAACCTCTCAAAACCGTCAACAATGGCGGCAACAACAACAACCAGCACCCTAATTTCCACCACCACATTACTACCTCTGACCTCTAAACCCCACCAAACCCTAATTCCCCAAATCACCTTCCCAACCACCACCCCAAAACCCCAATCCCTCCACCTCCGCCGCCTCAATCCCCTTCGCGCCGTCGCAATTGAGAAAGAGACGCCGGAAAACGAAGCTCCTCCGACATTCCTCCGCCACTCCGACGGCGCTGACGGCGATGCGGCGGCGACGGTGAGAGGAAGGTTCGAGAAGATGATTAGGGAGGTGCAGGATAAGGTTTGCGAAGCGATTGAGGCGGCGGATGGTGGAGGGAAGTTTAAGGAGGATGCGTGGACACGGCCTGGTGGTGGTGGTGGGATTAGTAGGGTTTTGCAGGATGGTGCTGTTTTCGAGAAGGCGGGTGTTAATGTGTCTGTTGTGTACGGGGTTATGCCACCCGAAGCTTATCGGGCTGCTAAAGGGGGTGATGGTGATGCTGGTGCTAAGGCTGGGCCTGTTCCTTTCTTTGCTGCCGGTGTTAGCTCGGTATGGATGTATATAACGGTCTCATTTGAGTTTTTTTGAAAAACCCGAGTTAATAAAACACAATGTACTTGTGTAAGGCTGTTTAGTCGAATGAGAAGTTTTTATAAGGGTATTTTGGTATGTCATTTACCTAAAATCGCTTTACATGAGACTAATTGCGCAAAAAGTTGGAACTTTTGGCTAGAGTTTGGGAAATGTGGGATTATTTATTTATTCGTTTGAGTAGTTTGATAATTTCCATATTTCGGAATAATGCCCTGTTTTTTGGACTTAATTTTAGTTTAGTTTCCTTATGATCTTCAAATTAGTTCAGTTCAGAAAGTTTAGCTGATTAGCTTTCTTTAAATTTTTCTTAGGTTTTGCATCCGAAAAACCCATTTGCTCCAACTTTGCACTTCAATTATCGCTATTTTGAGACTGATGCTCCCAAAGGTACATACTTTTATCTTCTATTCAAGTTTGTGTGCATAAAGTTGACCTTGAGTTGATTGTTTAGTAGAGAGTCGTCTTAGGTTTCATTGTTTTCTTGGCTGCCTTACATTGTTTTCTCATGGCTGCCTTGCATTGTTTTCTCATGGCTACCTTGCATTACCCTTTCATAGCTATATTACATTGTTCTCTCTTAGCTTTTTTTTTAATTGTTTTCTTATAGATAACTTTCATTGTGTAAGAGATGTTTGAGATCAGGGATGTTCTGAGTTATTGACAGTTTTGTATCGTTAGTTGCGTGGTCATGCTGATTGAGTTAGCTTTTTACTATTGGCTATGACATTCTGTTGTAAGGGTAGATTTTGCCTAATTAAGTTTAGGTTTTTTGTGATCTATCTGAAATTTGCTAGAAATTGTGGTTGCAAATTTTGTTTGGTATATATATTTTAGGGGAGCATCTACCTTTTTATGATTCCCAATTTGGAGAGAAGCAGAGGAAAGGAAAAATAAGAAATGAAAGTGGAGGATATGTAGGGAAGGAGAGAGAGTGAGAACCTCCTTACTTTGATGAGGTAAGGAAAAGGCCTGAGAGAAATTCATGCCAGAGAGAAATTCATGCAGGAGATGGGACTTATTAGTTAGTACCAGGTGAGGAGAGTTCCCCAATGTTTCCAACTGTGGAAGATTTGGATTATTAATAATGGAAGGAAAACGGTTCCTTCCATTTTTTTTCACATCCCCTTCCCTACTCCATTAATTTGACAAGGTATACTATAGATTTCTTCCTTTTCTTCTCTCCCTTCCACTCTCTCCTGCAAAACAAAAAAGTTACTTCTAGAGGGGTGTATCATGGCCTGACTTGGCCTGTCAATGCCTAATGTTGAATGATACTGTGCAATCCTGTATCTTTGATGTTATGACCTTGATTACATAACATAGAAGAAGGCTCAAAAGGCTAGTTCTCCTTGAAGCAGCCTTGGGGGTGCCTTTGCTCCAGGCACCGAGAAAGACGGTAGGAAAGAGAGGGGGAGAGGGACGAATGGTGTAAGAAATTAGGTTACTAAAAGGGCTGAAAATGTGCAAACCCTGTGATCTGTAGTTTAGTGCATTCTGTAGAGCAGACTGACGGATGGGGAAGGAAAAGAAAAGAGAGTTAATACTTACGAGTGAGTGATGATAAGGTTGTAACTTGTTACTAAACGTTACAAGGAAGCAAAAACATATGAGCTCTAAATCTCTAATTTAATGCATTTTTGGAGCAAAATTGCTAAATGGGCCACATTCTGTGGCTGAGGAAGGTACGTTTGGGTGGGAGAATGTCACTTGAAGATTTGGAGGTTGAGTTGCTTGACAAGAGACAGCGAGCTAACTAATGTGAGAATATAGTTTTGTACTTCTGTCAAGATTTTTTTTGGGCATTTGCTTCTTTTTATCTTTTCCATTTCCTCAAGCCAGTCTTTAGTTTTGGGGTATATGATAGTAAAAAAAAGTGGCTCACCAAACTGCCACACTTGTTTTTGTTGAAAAGTAGTACATCATTTGTTACAATTTTCGACGCAGTTTTGTTTCATGGGTCATCCGTAAACAACACAAGAAAAGAGCTGCATACATCCAATCTCCTATTCCTGCAATTTGTGGGAGGCGTTGTGAGTTGTGACACTGAGTTACTGTTGTTGTTGCTTCTTTTGAATGGCTCAGATTGGGACTAATAGTTTAGTCGAGAACAATAATCCCATAGACACTTTGCTTTGTAAGCTGGGTTAATTGTTGTCAGGCTTTTCGAAGATTAATCTTATTTATGGCTTTGCGTTCATCAGTTAGTCACATATGGAATCTTCGCGACTAACTCGAGCAAAGTAAACTAGTAGAGGTGTTTTGGATAACTGGATTCTTTGCTGGGGTAATGCATAATTGCTGTCAGGCGTTTCAAAGGTTAATCCCATTTGTGGCTTTGCATCCTTTTAGTGAGTCACATGTGGACACTTCGTGACTGAGTCAAGCGAAGTAAACAACTAGTAGAGGTGCGTTGGATAATTGGATTGATAGCTAAGGGTAATGCCTAACTGGAGATTTATTGTTGATATCGTTTTCCATAGTTTCTGTACTATTATGCCCACATTTGCGATGCATAATTTGGGTTTGACCCTTTCTTTACATCATGAGGGCCACAGATTGCGGTTAGATATTAGATTCTTGCTGACTTTTGTAGTTTTCGTTAATAATTTCGAGAATGATACGAATTGTGTTAGGACCTGTGCTTGGCTGTCTGATTTAGTTTATCTTTGGCATATTCGTGAAATAATAGTGCATGAGTGACTTATTTGATAGGAGTACTTCTTATCGGTACTTAGGTAGTTAGGTGTATGCCAAGTATTTATGTTTCTCTTGCTCTCTGTGTTTTGATAATCAACTTTAACGGATTGTTAATTTAAGTGTGGAAAGTTTGCTGAAAATTAAGGACAGATTTTAAGCTTGGTCTAAAACCTTGTTGTGTTTTTGGGGATTCCAGTATACCTTTCGTATCATCCAGTATGATATTCTAAAATACTGGTTTTGAATGGACAGATGCTCCTGGAGCCCCTCGACAGTGGTGGTTCGGTGGTGGCACTGACTACACGCCTGCTTACATTTTTGAGGAAGATGTAAAGCACTTCCATCAGGTATTCATTCCGCCTGTGTTTAGTGATTTGTTGTCTCCAGTTTGATGCTTGCGGGATTGACTGAAAAATCTAGAGTATTGGTCACGAACTTTTTCAACTGCGATAAAATTTTTGGCATACTTTTTGTCTGCAAGGGAAAATGCATAGATCTTTCATTGTTGCTAGCTTTTTTTTCATCGTCTGTATTTTAGGAAGCAGCAAAGTTTAAGTTATATCAGCGTCTTAGTTGTGCTTACTTTTCTTAACTAGACACCAAGTTTTCGATGTACTTTTTGTTTATCAATATTTTTATCTGCTTGTTTTGTTTTGAGTGGAGAGTAAATCATTTTAATTTGGTTTGGGGGCAGTTTTCACTGTGAGCAAACAACGGTACAAAATATCATTTCCGTTGTAGACGTCTATTAGTTATGGATTATTAATAGCATTTCCTTCAAATGGAGTTTCGTGGAATGATGTAGGAGAACTAACCCCAGCATTCTATTTTAGTGACATCTGTGGATTGTTTTGTAGATCCAGAAAGATGCTTGCGACAAGTTTAATCCGGACTTCTATCCACGTTTCAAAAAATGGTGCGATGATTACTTTTACATCAAGGTTTGTTTTTCAGAAAAAAATTAATTGCAGGCTGCGTGTTATATCTCCTTGTGCGTTTAATAATACAATCTGATGACCTTTTTCTTTCCTTCTCCTGGTTCTTTTTTTTTTTTCTAGCCCGCCTCCTGTTTCTGATGTGATGATTGTGAATTTTCTATTTCATACATCTATTAAGCGGATTTTGAGAACTTCTAGTACATAGGCAATTGCCTGATTGGTGCTGGCTTTTTTGTTTATAAAACATTTTAGGGGTCGTTTGGTTCAACAAGAAGTAATGGAATGGAGTGGAATTTGATAGTATGGGGGTATGGGGTTCTAAATCCATACTTGCTTAATGTTGTTTGGTTCACCATAAATTTATAGAAGGGAGTTTGATTCTAAGGAAAGAGGGTGGGTATGGGATTCCACGGGGTTGGTGTGGATTTAGAATCCATTAGGTATTTAAATCCATTCCAAATCTTCCCAACCAAACAATGATCCATTCCATTCTAAAGTAGCCAACCAAACACCCCCGTAGTATATAAATGAGCACGCAGCCCCTTCTGGCTTGAGGTGAAGAGTTCAAATTTTGCTTCGCTCTAATTTTTCCCATGATCTATAGCCTATAGGTGACTCAATACCATTAACCATTCTCACCTGTCTTAAATTATGTCTCTGATCATCCTGTGTCTGGGGCCTATATCGTGTCTGTGAAGGTGGTACTGACTCATCCTATGTCTGGGACTCTGGGACCTATATCGTTTTACTAACACCCGGTGTCACCCTAACTCATTATTCATTCTTTATGTTAGAGGTACGGTCAGTACACTTCTACTTGCTCCTCATGCCTACAGCCCCAGGACTCTCGGAGCTTGCTCATTTGAGCAGTCGTTTCATATTGCTCCGGTTAATATCACGTTAATTGATAGATCTGATATTGCTGTTCTGGCTGTTGAATTGTTGATCCTCCACATTTATGGATAGCCAATTTGTTGGTACTCCCTTATTTTTGTAGCTGGCGTTTGATGCGGGTCAGTTTGTTCGTTCATTATCAAATGCTTGATATGCTAATAATTTAATTTTATGAGATTTTAACAGCATCGAGGTGAGAGAAGAGGACTTGGTGGAATCTTTTTTGACGATCTTAACAACTACGATCAAGAGATGCTTCTTTCTTTTGCCACTGGTATATTTCCTTGAAACATTTAAATCCTTTGAACAATCCCAAACTATTGCTCTACCATCCTGGGCCATCATCAACGTGTTCTACTTTGTAAACTACCGGCAGAATGTGCAAACTCCGTGATACCTGCGTACATTCCTATAATTGAGAGAAGGAAAGATACACCTTTCACGGATAGTCACAAAGCATGGCAGCAGTTACGACGAGGGCGTTATGTGGAATTTAATTTGGTAAGCGGAAATTTTTAGTCTTAGCGGCTTATAGTTTTACCTTTCCACCATCTGTGGTTAGTGAGCTCAAAGTTGTTTGCTTTGACTCATCTGTAGGTTTATGATCGAGGAACAACATTTGGGCTGAAAACCGGAGGTAGAATCGAGAGTATTCTGGTTTCTTTACCGTTGACAGCTCGCTGGGAATATGATCATGTAAGTTTTTCCAATCATCTCCATGATTATAGCTAGTGACCAAGCGAGGGGGAGCAAGGAGGGGCTGGCCCTATTGGAAAAAAAAATGAATTGAAAATTGCCAAGTTTTCATACAAGTTTAAGAAAATTGTCAGCTGGCTGGATCTTTGAAATTGTTGTTTCTGCCTCTGGATTTATCAAGCTTCTTCTTGAGACAAAAAGCAAAATAGATTTTATCATCATAAATTATCACCATCTTTCCTTATTTTTCCGCTGCTTTGGTCTTTGTAGAAACCCGAAGAGGGAAGCGAGGAGTGGAAGTTGTTGGATGCTTGCATGAATCCAAAAGAATGGATATGACGATGGCGTATCACTGCTCGGTAATATTTACCAATCTTCCTATTTTTCCCTGTTTTGCCCTATTGCTTGAGAACATAGCTTGAGATCTCCAACTGCCTATTATGTGTCCTGTTGGCTTAATCACGTGATTCGCGCATTTGCACTACTATACAGATAAACTGTTTGAATGGTGGTTATGTCCTCCCAAGCTTAGGCACCACAATATCAGATATTATTCTCTTAGTGTCGCGTCATATATTATCATATCATTTTACTCCATATGACATTGTTCTTTAATAGCTAAGCATCAAAAATTAGTCTTCACATAGGACAAGAAATATGCAAATAAGCACTATCAGGATTATACCACCAATTTTAGGTACAGTGTGCACAAAAGAGTGAGAGAGTATTTGTTAATGACTTAATGTAAGAAAAACTCATTTGAGTTTTTTTATATAACTCAGTAAGATAAAAAAGAAATGTGTATGCAATTTTTTTTTTTTTTTTTTTGAGTTGTCTCTTATTGATACTATAAGATAGCTCAAAATGTTCCTCAGAAAATGAATGTGGTTAATGATGTATATCAAAGTTCAAACTGAACTAATTGTCTAGTTCAATGCGGAGCTGAACAAATATTATCAGTTGTACATACCACCGATAGAAATGGAAGATTGCCTAAGCTCCACTTATTTGATGCTTTTTTACTGTTTCAAATAGACCTGTTAAAAAGTTCCCCGACTCAGAAAAGTGTCACCTTTTCATGGTAATGAACTCGAAAGTCTTGATTTGTGACAAATTACCCGAACTTGGAACTTCTCATAAAATTAGATAGGGTGTGGAAGATTCAAAGGAGGTTTTGTGGTTAAAGCTTGGAGAGGAAAAGTGTAGCCAAACTCAGGGCACTTCACAAATTCGGATTAGGGTCCGGATGAGGGAGGTTCTAGGCCTGTTTTAGGATTGGTGCATGGAGAGAACTTGTCCATTTTCTAAAAGCAAAATAGATTTTTTATTTTTTTGGGGGTTAATTAATGAGAATAATCCAAACTATTACTCACCTGCTCAAAGTAATCCATACTATTCATTATCCCATATTAATCTAACTTATGCCGTCACTTATCTTTTATCGCCTTAAGTGAAGGGCAACCTTGAGAGCAGGTTACTCCTTCATTTTAAGTCACATTAAAGCCTTCATGTTATATTATATTATATTATATTATATTATTATTCTAATACTAATCCTTAAGCTTGTATAACAACTCAGTAATTTCTACAACACAAACAACTTTCATGGCAAAACCACAATCACATACATAAATCCTTAAGCTTCTCTGCATTTACTCCATGAGCTTCTCATTAATTCAATCCACACCCCTCAAACCCTAATTAAAAATCCCCAAAAAAATCCAATTTCAATTATTAATTTTTACCCCTCTTTTTAATTTACCTCACCATGGATTAAAATCCCAGGTAAAAAAAAGTTGAAGACAACATGGCTATACCACGAAAATCTGGAGTGTCAACCAATGAAACGCGTCGTTTCAAAGGTTATTTATAAAGATTGTCTTCCGTTAGTAACAATCCAACCTTGCACGGCGGTCGTGGCGCCTTTCCCTTTGAAGGCGGCACCCTTCTGATCTCTTGTTTTTAGCTGGTAGTGGTTTCGTTGCGTAAATTGCAGGTTTAAGGATGTTGTAGGTGATTTTTGCGTATAGTTGTTAATTTTTTTTTTTTTTCTAAATTGTTCAAAATTCAGAGAGGGAACTCAACTATGCAACGAGATGAAACCCGCTCTTGTTGAATGATAAG
Organism: Silene noctiflora; assembly: GCA_009801015.1. Lineage (NCBI taxonomy): Eukaryota > Viridiplantae > Streptophyta > Magnoliopsida > Caryophyllales > Caryophyllaceae > Silene > Silene noctiflora. The sequence goes on along the minus strand of VHZZ01001324.1, from coordinate 154,339 downwards.
AAATAATAGTGGGAATTGTTTTTTAAAAAAAAAATTGTATATTAAATGAAATGCTCCTTGAGTTTGAAGAAGTTGAAGAGGACAAGATAAAAAAATTTGGAGGAAACAAAAGAAATAACAATGAGGGGAAATAAATAGAGGAAGAAAAATGGAGATTAAAGTTGGAACAAGAAGAACAGAAAAGCAAAGGTAGAAGAAGAAGATTAATTAAAGGAACGAAAGGTAGAAGAAGAAGATTATGTAAAGAAGAGGGAGGTTACCTACAAAAATTAGAAGTTTACCGGTTACAACAGGTAAAGACATAGGTTAGATTAATATGGGATAATGAATAGTATGTATTATTTTAGCAGATCCCTAATAGTTTGGATTATTCTCATCAAATAACTCTTTTTTTTTTTTTTTTTATCATATAACTCATGTTCACCGACAAAAAATAGTCAAATCTCATAATTTGCAATCAATTCATTCAATATTTCCTCTTTTAAAGGACAAATTTTGACATTTAAATTATGTGTTAGATATATTACTACCTTACCCCGCGCATCTAGAAATCTTGGTTCAAACACTTCAGTACCGGATAAAAGATCATCTAGAAGTCTTTGCATTTATTACGACTTTCTTTATGAGTATCATTATTGGAAGTCTTTTTAATCCAAAAAAATCCATTTCTATTTTTTAGAAAAGGAATCAAATATTATTCTTGTTCTTATATAGTTCCAGCCTTCACTTATTTTTTTCGTGTTTCTGCATTTGCAGAAACCAAAGAGTGAAAGGGAAAGTGAAAGTTGCAAGGTTCTTGCATGAATACGAAAGATGGACATGAAGATGTCATATTATTGCTTGGTACTTCTTACCAACCTCTCCCTTTCTTTTATATTCGGCTTACTGCTTGAGAACGTGGCATTAGACTTGGAGAGTTAGATCATCTACATTTATGATCTTTTTCATCTCTTCATCTCACTCTCTCTGATCAATTCTCGCCACTCCGTCTCTGTCCCTGCTGAGCTTAACTCAGATCAATTTATGAATTTAAACAAAGTAACAACCCTTCATTAATGAGTTTTCAGTTTTCACACATTGTTCTGTTTGTTAAAAGTTAATTCTAAATAATACCGATATGTAAGATTATATATAGAGAAGAATTAAAACCTTTGATATGATTTTTTTGTTAATGTAGTAAAAAGGTAAAAAAAAAGTATTCCGTTCAATTTTCCCTCCTTTTTCATCAACTCTCCTCTTTCCTCACAAAACAAAAAGAAACAAAGTCCATTTTCCTCCCTCATATCTTCAATGAAGAGGCCGCTGCCACTTTATTTGGGCCGTCATACTGTTTGTTGCCTTTTATGTGCCAGTAGTTAGATTGGGTTGAGTTTAGCGGTTCACTTGTAGCAGATTCCAGAATCTTGGGTCGACCTAAATTTTTAATCACTATGAATGCTATCACAGTGAACTACTCTATTTAATTCTCATATGGTTAGACTCATACTCTCATCATACATTAAGAAAGCCTGTTATCTGAGTTATCGACATAACGAGGACTTGTATCCTGACTTTTCACTTTGTCTAGCTCAAGAACCTGAACATTGGATATTTAATCTTGAAGAACCAATGGCATAATTCAGTTATTCTTTTTTGATGAGAAATTATACAGAGGCCGGAAAAAGGGGCAAAAGTTATTTCAATTCAGAGAATGGCTAATTTCACGTTGTAATCGGTTCACACAATTGAACTGATATCAAGAAAGAAGGTACAGAAATGCATTCTACACCTTCGGTTCATCTAATAAGGAGTACAATCTTGATGACCCATGAACTTAGTTGGTTCATGCAGAAAGCCTCATCCTACATCCTTGCTTAAATCTTCTATATAAATAGTTCATGAACTAACCGTCACAGTCACACATTAATTCATATCAAAGATAATTAACAAAGAACTAATTAAAACTTTTAGCAATGGCAAACAACATGAAGTCAGCAACTTTTTCTAAGGCAACATGGGCAATATTTTTGGTCGCATTAGCTATTCTGGTGCAACTCAAGGGGTCTGAGGCCCAGGCGGGCGGTTGTGCCTCTCAACTGGGAAACTTGAATGTATGTGCTCCATATGTGGTGCCTGGTGCTGCAAACACTAACCCGAGTCAGGAATGTTGTGCTGCCCTTAGTGGTGTTAACCATGACTGCATGTGTAACACCCTTAGGGTTGCTAGTCAACTTCCTTCTTCTTGCAACCTTGCTGCCCTCAACTGTGGTATCTAACATAACAATTTAATCTCATCCTAATTTTATTCATCACTATTGCTCCTTTTATTTTATTTATATTACTCCGTATCCTCTTTGACTCGGATTGTTAGTTTTGAATGTTACTTTTTCACAATGTAGAGTAGTTTTTTTTTTAAATGAAAAAAATGAAAAACAAATTTGACATCATACATTTACATACATATATATTCCGAATACTCGTATAGCTTATAGCTTATCAATCTTGAATAAACAAATGCTTTTATTTTGACTTTTCAATTGCAAATATATTCTCAGGTCTTTTATTATAGGTCGTTTTCATTTTAGATGCCCCATAAGTTTCATTTTTGTTGTTAAAAGTTGCAAAAATTACATAGAAGTAAAATTACTTCTTTTTTTTAAAATGTACATTCACTAGCTTCTCGCGTACGTTGATTTCAGTTATACAGAGTCTGATGCTGTTTTTTTTTTTTTCATTTTCTTGACAGGCAACTGAGTTGGAAGAAGTGCGGACCAAGAATAAACATTTCAAAATCTTCAGTCTTTTTTTTTTCCTTTCTTTTGTACGGAGTAGTTTCTTTGTCATTTTAGATGGCCTTCGACATTTCCAGATTTGAGTTAACTGGAGGCCGAAGGAAATGAAAGTGTGTGAGATGGAAGAAAGAACTTATCGAGTGTAATTCTAGACTCTTAATAAACAATGACGTTTCTCCATTCGAATGATCATGTTCTACTAATACTAGTATTTTCCAAAATAAGTGACCAGTTTTGTTAGTGACTTGCTGTTTATTTACTATTATCAATTTTTTTGTTGTTATAGCGACAAGTTATTAGCCTCGATTTTCAGGCTATCGACTTTCAGCTGGATTCATCATATGGTGCAGAATTTACATTTACAATGAACGCCATAAACTCCACTCAATTAAATCTCGTTAATCCATAGCTAAAATTTATTGTCCAAGTACTCCACGATAACCTGTGATGCGACACAACAGTGTCCGTAACCAAATGGAAATCGGATACCAGAAGACATAGTAAAACCATTGCTAACCTGTTGAATGCGACACAACACTGTTCATAACCAAGTGGAAATCGGATACCAGAAGACATAGTAAAACGCTTTCTAACTCGTAATTGACAATAAAACAAAACCTGGTGAAGGGTGGTCCAATTTTATTTTATTTTCATGTGACATACACCAGTCGCCAGGTGAAATGTACCCGTTGTTTATTTTGTTCATCTTATGAAGCGATAATAGTGATGGGAGGAGTAATTCATTAGAACTGTAAACAATTTTGTGACGAACGTTTTAACCACTACAACTGTCGAATGTGAGCGCCACACTTAGAAAACGGAATGAAATTGATGATTATATCAAGTAAGGAGTTTCTCCACATTATCTTGATGACCCGTGAACTTAGTTGGTTCATGCAGAAATCCTCATCCTACATCCTCGTTATAGCAAAAGGTGGATCCAAGGCTCAGAGCGGCGGTTGTGCCAGTCAACTCGAAAACTTGAATGTCTGCGCTCCATATGTGGTGCCTTGTGCGGCAAACACTAACCCGAGTCAGGAATGTTGTGCTGCCCGCCTGCCCTTAGTGGTGTTAACTGTTAACCATGACACTGGTATTTTCAAGCTATCAAGTTTCAGCTGGATTCATCAAATGATGCAGAATTAACATTCACAGTGTACGTCACAAACTCCACTCAATTAAATCTCGTTAATCCATAGCTAAA
>VHZZ01001324.1:105465-138589 GCA_009801015.1 Silene noctiflora | reverse complement strand
GGTCAAATTCGGGTCCCACAAGTCGGGTTAATTCGGGTCTCGGGTCAGCCTTTTCGGGTCGGGTTGATTTTGCCAGGTCTAAATATAGCTCCACATCTATGAAAATCATAACCATTTTAGTTTAATTAAGGGCTTGCTTGAATTGAGGGTAAAAGGGGTAAAATGAATAGGGGAATGATATGTAAGATGCATTTTCCATGTTTGGTATGAGAGTAATTATTCACCTTCCAAATCTATTAAAGGGGTAATAGATTACTCACCCTCCCCTTGAATAATGATTATGGGAATAAAACATCTCTTCAGTATTCATTATTCTTATACGTCAAACTTATTATCAGGGAACTAATTACCAAGTAATTAACTTCCCCAATAATTATGTCCCGATTAGATTTTACCTCCTGATTATTCCATTGATTCCAGACAAGCCCTAAAAAGCATAAAATGAAATACGAGACGGTCTTAACTTAAGACATCTCACAACCTTACAATTAGACCTGACAAAAGTAACCCGACTCGAGACCCGAAATGACCCGAACTACATCACCCAAATGTGACCCGAAAACCCGAACAGACCCGACCCGACCTGAACATGACCCAAACTCTTGACCCGTAACTAACTCAACCCGAAAATTACCCGGTTCTGAAACCATCTAACCCGAAAATGACCCGACAAAACATAACCCTAATTGAACCGAAAAGACTTGAAATGACTTTTTCTTTCTTATTCATTGACCCGAAAATGACCCGACCCAAAATAACCCGACCCGGTTACCCGAAACTGGCCCAATGAACAAACCCGAAATAGACCCGAAACGACCTGAGGCGACCCAAATTAACCCGAAATCAATGAAAGACCCGAACCGATCCGACCCGAACTGGCACAACCCTAACCCGACCCATTGACCAGGTCTACTTACAATCAGGGTGAAAAAAGGCGATAATGAATGTGCAAACTATTACGTAGTAGTATGTTATACTCCCTCTTATTCTTCTTTTTCGTTCTGTTTGATGTGGGTACAAGATTCAAGGAAAACAATAGAAAATGAATAAAGGACTTTGGTGGGGTTTGTAGATAGGAGAGAGATGAATAATTAGGAGTTAAATAAGAAATTGTGGGCTATAAACATCAAAAAAGGAATAAAATAGAAGTAAAAGAGTTGAGGTTTGGGGATCAGAGGGGGATAAATAAAATAAGAGTAAATGTTTTCAAAATAAGAAAAGAGAAGAAAACTTGAATAATCATGTAAAGAAATAAGAAAGAAAATGGTGAATAGGAGGGAGTATATAAATGAGTATATAAGACGGTTTTATACGAGAATTTGGGAGTAAATTATACCCATGACAATGTGGGGTCACTCCAAATCCTCTCCAAAGTAACAGAAACAAACCCCTTCCCCCCTTATATTTCTCACATTCACTAACAAACTTTCTCATCACTATTCCTTCCTTCACTCCCTAAAAAACACACACTGCCATTACTACTCCTACAACAAACAACTCTAGCCATGGGCAAGCCATCAAAATGGCTAAACAATCTCCTTCGCCGCTGCCGCCGCCCTCGCAACTCCATCTCCTCCAAAAAATCCCCTGCCATTTCTTCATCCAGACACAACGGCCAAGACGGCATTACCGCTTTCGCCGCCAATTGCCGTGAACAGGAATTCTACGCCGGCGGGGGTGGGAGTGGGGGAGATTCTAACAAACACGCAATAGCCGTCGCTGCCGCCACAGCTGCGGTGGCAGAGGCCGCATTGGCGGCGGCGAGAGCGGCAGCAGAGGTTGTTCGTCTAACTAATAATGTGACTCCGGTTAGTAGGCGGTGGTGTATTGATGATTTGGCTGCCGTTAAGATTCAGTCCGCTTTTCGAGGTTTTTTGGTTAGTCATCTTATGAACATTCCTTCTTTTTCATTTTCTTTTTATTTTTATTTTTCGCTATTTTATTCATCCGTTTATTTTCTTTTTCCATGTTATTTTAATCAAAGTTAAACAAATACAAGTAATTGAGATCGAGAGATAATATGTTTCTGGATTTGTTTCTTTTCATTTACAGTTTGGAATACTGTATTTCCTTTTAGATAGTTGTATTGTTTTGGTTTTTTAATTTTGTAAGGCGTCATGTCGTTATTTCTCAAAACCGTCTTACACCGTGAGATGATCGTTTTACATAATAAGTAAATCCGTCTAACACTATGTGACAGTTTTATTTTCCGCTTTGTTTACAGTAGACAATCCTACAATTTTTTTTTATGCAGGTAGTATTTGGATAAATTAAAATTACTGTGTTGTAAAATCGTTTACTAGGAGAACTTTGTTAATCCATTAGTGAACGAATTTTGGAGTCAAGCTTCGTTCTTTGGATCGAATTGAACTTAATTAAACTAAACTTAGTTCGGTAATAATGTAGTAGGGAGTATAGTGTAATACTATAGTCAATGTACTCATTATTTACTAGGAGTTGATTGATGGTCTTGTTTCATTCATTTTATTACCTTGTTTTTTGTAACAAATTTGGGAGATTGATTGACAAATAAATATGATAGACTAATGCATTTAATTCGAGATTAGAGAGTACAATACCGCTTAATTTACAGGACCCACATGTTTGGGTCGTAAAAAGTGACTACTGATAATGTATTTTCCAAAATTTATATTCGTACGAACGAGCAATTCGTCCAAGCCTACTAAACTATCTCTATAGCGAGCCATAATGCCATGTCAATTCAGTAGCCTAAGCCCACATTGAATCACCTCTTTAGATAATTAAAATTAAAACTCGATACATGAAAACGGGTTCCATAAAATGAAGGTAGAAATTTTTTTACTCTTGTCACACGTATTGTTATTGGTTTTATCAAAGTCCACTCTTTTTTACTGATTTGTTTATATTAGATAAATTGCTTTAATTTTGACTTGTGTTTGATGATTTCATAGGAAGATTCATTAAAGAAGGCTCCAAATTAATCTCTTAAGTAAAATTTAAATAATTTTTGTACGAATTTTATAGTAGTCGGTGGAATGAATGAATGTGTGATTGACAAATTTTGAGGTAAATCACTAGATTTGCTAAATAATATGTGCATGAATTTGAACACTTGTAATTTGTATATATCATGGAATTTTGAGTTACTTTCTTTGTTGAGTTCCAAGAAAATTTACTCATTAAATGACAAATAATCTCTCTTTTGCTTTCTTTCCTTTTACCCAAAACTTACATAAGAGCATGTCAAATCTTCCTTCCATGCATGCATCATATGATACACCAATCTTAATTTGTTCAATTTCCTTCCTAATTAAAGAGTATTATGTACTAATCATATGTTAATTAGACCCGTTTCAAAGTATCTGACATGAGTGTGTCTAAATGTCAAGCTCGGAAACTTTTATAAAAATATGCATACTTTGGCTATACCTTTGCCCAAATATCGAGTATCAGACACAGATACGCGATATAACGACTTTTTTGTAGATTATATAGAGTGAGTATCTTATGAGTTATAATCGAATAAAAAGGAAATACTCAAATTTTGTTTTCTTATGTCTTGAATGTGAAGAATAAGTGATTCTCAAATCCTAATAAGTAAATGATGTAGGAATAAAAGTTTAATAAGTGATTCTCAAATCCTAATAAAAATGAGGATCAAATTATTTGTGGGGCTTATTGCTTTTAGCTTCGGAAAGAATTGGTTCCCTTCTTCCCTTCTACACAAGGCATGCTTTGGTGGACCTCTTTCATTTATATTTCCATACAACTATTTTTTTATCTGAATCATATCATGTAGTTTGATTTTACCTCATTCAATTCTAGATTGATCGACACTGAGATGAAGTGTCGGCTTACGTCCATAGGCCAACCAAGTTCCATAATAAAACCAATTGTAAATAACGCAATTTCCCCGACCAATTGGTTTTACAATGAAACCCGATTAGCCCACTCAATCTTAGAGAAGATTGTAGGTAGTACAATAGAGAATATAATAGTAATGTCAAGGATTATCAGACTTTGATTCTTTAACATATGTACTTTACTTCTCTTTATTAGCACTTTTGTTCAGCTTTCTGTTATCAAGAAATTGTATGAATAGTTGTCATCTGACTGTCAAAGTTACAATACTTAGCTTAGCTCATTTGTACTGTCTTAAACACAGCATAAATAAGCCATCCACCCAGAAGGCCGGAACGTCTTTTGTAAAACCGTTTTACAGCACCTTATTTTTAAACTCTCGGGTATTTACGTGATACAACGGGCAGTTTTACAATAATATTTACGTAAACTACTAAACCGCCTTCCACAAGTTTTCGTGTAGTAATTAATAAATATTTGATCTAGTCAAAGGACTTTGACCTTAGTGTGAGATTTTCTTTGTTTCATAACAGTGTTAACACGTGAAGATGCTAGAAAGTAGATAAAAACAATCCATTTTGTCTAGGGGAGGGGTAAAATAGTCATTTACACAAGATGCAACAAAGGTATGACAGGCCATTTTCACTGAAAAACCCATACTACCAACCAAGACTTTGATAAGATAAATACAAGCTTTTTAGGGTTAGAATTTATGGGACCGATCTGGGTTTTTCTGTGGATGAGATAGTCAGCTCTTCCTCAATTAGTAATCTATTCATAATTAATTTCAGAAATTATTGCTATTATTAGCTTTTACTAGGCATTATTCATTTTTTTAGCTTCTAGTCTTGGAAACTAGCTTTAGCTTTCTTAATTCTGTTTTTGGGTGAGCATTTAATTGGCTGTTTTAAATGCACTAGCCATTAATTTGTAAATAGACTCATTGGTGTTATTATGGTTAAGCTAAAGCTTATGGTTCAGTCGATGTTGCTCGGACTCAGTCAAAAATATCGACATTGGTGTGTGTCCAAGTGTTGGATTCAGCTGTTTTATGAAAAAAAATTCACTTTTTGGGTCTGAAGTGAAATGCCCGAGTGTCGGACGTCCATGGGTACACGAGGTAATATTGGAGAGTCTGAGCAACAAGGGGTTTAGTTTCTAGTTTAAAGCTTGTTGTTCGATGTTTTTAAATAGTCAGAATAACCTTTTCACTGTCGATAATGTAGTGGTCTTTGGAAATGATAGAACAATTGTTTTTTTTTGTCTTTATTTTTGAGTAAAGAGAGCCGCAAGGACAGTTTTGGTTTTCATCGCTAGGTCATGTATAGTACTTTCGATGACCTTACAGATTTAAGCTAGTTGACATGTGCGTAGGACTGCTATTATGGTGTAAAGGCGGAATCTTTATTCTAATTTTCTCTAGTGAGAATTATCCTCAGTCAGTTCAATGGCAATGAGGTCTAGAAGTCATCTTCTTACACCGATGGACGGTAGCTATGGCGTCTTTAATATCATGAAAATATGAGTGTTATCAGATTGAGCCACGACGCTTCGATGTCAATTTGAGTCTGATACGCTCATCACACTCATGATATACCTTAGAAACACTACCATGACACAAGAAGTTTATCAAGTAGCAACATCACTATTCATTTGTCAGTTGTGGTCCATATGAGTCTTTTCTTGAGCCATTTTAGCTCTTGCAAAGTTGCAATGCAAATTGTATTTCTGTCATTTTCGCTTTAAAATGGGTTTATTGGCAGTACATTACCCTTTTCTCTGCTCTTTTCCACACATCATTTGCTCATAAATGTGCCCAGAAGTGTTGATAATAATTCCACGTTTGTCTGTTTCTTTGTTTTTTTTTTTTTTTTACTGTAGTACACTTTATTTAGTACTTTGAGTCCCACTTTACTACCAGTACCAGCAATGTAAAAAAGAGAGCAGAAATTGAAAATACAAGGGATGATGAGATTTGAACACGACACTTATATGTACCCCGGTCTTAAGATGAGCATCTCCCTGGTTTACCTTTATTTTCCTCTTCCGATATGATGGACAATTTTGATGCTATAGATTTTGCATAAAGCAAAAGTTTATTCTTGTTTTATGTTTCTTTGGGATTGGCAATTTGATGACTGCCGAAGTATTACAGTACTTAGTTTCAAATTTCCGACAGTAAATTTACAGAAACTTGTAAGAAACGGTCTCACTTGTGAGACGAACTCTTAACCATCTTTTAAGTTAAAAGTATAAAAGAATGCGGGTTGGATCAACACATGACGACTTGGTTAGGATTAGGAGAACAATTTGATGGAACTGTGGCTAGAATCAGTTGTGGAGCCAGTGTCTTGTGCATTACTTCTGTGCAGTACTGGTCTAACTAAATGAGTTTCGGCATTATCAGGCTAGAAAAGCGCTCAAGGCCCTAAGGGGTTTGGTTAAACTTCAAGCTCTTGTTAGGGGCCACTTCGTCAGAAAGCAAAGTGCGGAAATGCTAAGGCGCTTACAAGCAATGGTTCGAGTTCAGGCTCGTGCTCGTTCTAATCGGATTCTAAGCATAGAATCCTCAAATTCTGTAAGATACCCTTTCATGATTTCATCTGTGCTTTTTGTTGCTTCTATTTATCAATGCAATACTCTCAGTAATATGAACCATTTCTAAGAAATGTGTGTGAAAATCATTGATGCTATGAAATCGTTTTATAAACAATTTGAACTACACTTTCAGTCACAGGGGAATGCAAATCCAGGAAGTTACGAAATCTCTGCTAGCAGTGAAAAATTAGAGGAATCCCCTATTTTGAAGGTACTTTATATCAGTAACATTTTATTTTGCAATGACTTGGGGAGTATTGTACATTTGTACGAGACCGTCTTACGTGTGAGGACTACCCAATTTTTTGTATATGTCCCTATTCCTAATTTGATTATACGGTTTGTTAGTTGGTCTCATGTTTAAAATGTCTTATACGAAAATAAATGTTTATTTTGATCACCTATGTAGAGATCTAGCTCAAATTCAAGCATTAAAGACTCCAAGTGCAGCGAAAATGCCGTTTCAGCTCCAAATTGGCTAGATAATTGGGTGGAAGTTGGATCTTCAATCAACGACTCCAATTTGACTAAAACTCCTCACACTGATGACGAAAAGAATGATAAAATCCTGGAAGTTGACAGTTGGAAACCCAATTCAAAGTCCCGATCAAGGACCCCGAGTAACATCCAACCCTTGCGACACATTTCGGCCAAAGACTACTATGATCACAGCTTTGCAGCATCAGATTACCTAGCAAGGTACTCCCCAAAAGTCGGCGCATTCACTGAGGACAATGTCGTCTCATTTGGATCCAACCGGATTATCGAGAGTAGTTCACCACAAGCATCATCCAGAACCGGGAGCATGAGAAGAAGCCCTAAGACGCCTTCAAGAGACGAATGCTCAAAAAGCTACCTTAATGGCTATGCAACTTTTGCAAGCCCTAGTTACATGGCTAACACTAAGTCGTCTCGAGCCAGATCTAGATCCCACAGTGTGCCTAGGCAAAGAGAGCATGACCCTGAGAAGGTAGGTTCGATCAAGAGGTCCCTCCACGCGTTTTGGGAGTCCAAAACTTCAACGAAAAAGAGCTTCGATTCACAAAGATGGTAAAATCCTATGTATGATGCGAGCTTTAAGTCGATTTCTTCTAATTTAGCATTGTAATTAAGGTAAGCATGCTTTTCTTGATGTTTAGTTGCATGTTATATATTCAGGAAAGGATCTTTCTAAGTTTTAAGAACTCTTGCTTCAGGATTTATATAATTCCATCTGTTTCTCTAGTTCTTTGGTTAACTTGAATAAAACTTATTGAGATATCGTCTCTCGCAACTTTTTGTGCTTTTGTGTATACAAATACTTATGCAGCTCTCTATTTCCTATCAAGCCAAAGACTCGATAACTCTTTGGTTATGTATTATGATGGAATAAAACAAAACGACTCCCTAAAGTAGTTGCGATTCTTACTCTCGTGAAGTACGGTTATTCAATTCAGTTCTGAACCAATTTTTATCTTGGGTACTTTGTATTGCTAATAGCCTAATATACGAGGATAAGACTGCTTGCATCCGACTCCCTGACCACACAATTTGCGGGAACCATTGAAACAGTGAGGAAATGCTGTTGTTATACATATACTTGTGTAAATCGAGATGGTAACGGTTAAAAATGTCGCTTTCAAGTAGACAAATATTCTTCATATAACAGTTGGTTTCGATAATCACTGTAAGATGACGAAAACAAGAATTCTTAAAAACATTTAATCTTGTTGTAGGTACAAAAGTTCTCTTTGGCATTCAAGTATTACCAATTATGTCCCATCAACAGTTTGTCAAGAACAGAGTATATAGACATACGCAAACTAACAAATACATCAACTTCAACTCTAATTGCGGAAAAAACATAACAAAGTTACAAAAGATTTGGACGTTGGATACCCAGAAACTGCCATTCAATTTTGTGGTAGCCCTCTTTAAAATTATGGACTAAATGTTGAAAATTTTGTACGAAAATCAACTCTTTTTTTGTCTGAGATTTCTCACGGTGTATTTGGCTGCTAAATCTTTGAATCTGGTTCAGGGAAAACAAAAGATCATTATACTGTAACACTCCGGCCGACCGTGGAGTAGGAGCGATTGCTCAGGTTGCTCGTCACGCTGTATATTTGGCCCACATATCAACACACGTCTTTTTTATGCGCATCCTGAGAACCACGCTTGATTGTGAAGTTCTTATATTGAGATTCCAGGGGGGAAAAAAACCTGCATTTGTTGATACGAGTAGTAGTTTAAATCCCTTTTAAGCATTAGTCATTTTGATCTTATCAATGGAATTCTTCAATGGATACTCCACCTGAATATAACGTCTTTAGTTAATATAAGTTATTACAGATACTAACAATGCGATTTAAATTCTAATTCTTGCATCTTATGAATCTCGGGTTACCCGTTAAAAGTAAAACGAATATGAATAATATGATCTCAAAGATCAAAAATTGTATGAAGAATATCTCAACCAGATTTAGTAGTTCTTATAGTCTAGGCTCGAAGAGTGAATAATCCGCATCTCCTCTCATACTATTGGCTGAAATTCCGCTATATGAAAAAAAGTATCTCAACTAATACCGTAAGATAATGGGTAAAACACAATGAATGGTTGTTACGGAATTTGTTAAGACGAAAACAAGGGGCAATTACAAACCGTTGTCATCTATAACGGGGCAGGGGTCCAGTGGTCACACAATAGGACAATGTCACGGAGGGACTGTATATGTAATTTGGATATAAGAGTGTGAAAGGAATGGGTAAAAGGAAGGTTGATGTTAAGCCTTAAATGCATAGTTTTTGTGCATGTGAACTCTCCATATAATGCCTACAAAATAGGCCACTGTCCTTGTTTAAGGTTACAAACAAATCTAATTTGTTAGCATTTGTGGATCAAGATACAGGACAATATAACGTACATTTTGTGATTTCAGCAGATGCTGTGACTCATAGTCTCATTGATATAGTCCTTGTGTAATAATTAGCAAATGTCAAAATGTAATTAGCTTATATTTCGTTGGTGGATATTCAATCTTCTATTATCCTCATCTAATACCCCATTGCCACCTCTAGGTATTATGGACAAATGGACATTATGTATTTAGCATACAGCCCTTTTGGTGTTTTTGGAACAATTAAGCATTAATGTATTCAGAATTCAAGAAAATTCAGATTATATATTCTTCAACTTGATAAAAGAGATGCAAGCTTCGGATTTCAGACCGAATTCAGTGACTATTGCTATTCTTATATCAGCCCTATCCACCTTCCATAATCTAGGAGGAGGGAAACAAGTACATGCTTATACAACAACAACTACTACTAATAATAATAATAAAACGGCTAAGTCGATTCGGTTTTCGATCAGGTTAAATCAATTTGATTTAGCTCGGGTTCATCTTATTAGTTTTGGGTTCAGTTTGATTCAATCGGGTTCATTTAGGTTAGTCTCTTTAATCGGTTGGTCTTTCGAGTTGAGTCAATATCACTTCAATTGAGTTAGAGATCATACTTTTCTAGCGCTCAAAGTATATACTTATATGTTAAGATATATCTAGAATCGGGTATCATTCGATTAACTGAATTCCCTTCGATTACGGTTTGATTTTGATTGTTTGTAGGGTTTTGGGTTCTATTTATGTTAAATCGTATTGAGTGTTAAATCGTTTGTTAGGATTCGGGTTCATTTTGGAAGATCTAAGCCTAGGCCGGTGTCCACCTCTAGCTTAAATGAGCCCACGCCATACTAATGAACGAATAACATGTGCAAGCCCATTAAAATTAAATTAGTATAGTTTATTAAAGCAGGTTTACCTTTCGTGCGGGTATCATCTTCCAATTTTAGGAGTGACTACTTACAACAACCCGCTGTAAGATTTTAAAAGATCTCAAAGAAGCCCTTTTTTGTAACCACTCAAGGTGGTGAATGCCCAAGGAAATGCTGCTACTTATGATGTATGGAAATGGTAGCTCCTTCAACCATACAATCAAATACTCCTCTGATCCACACAAATGATAACACTTACCTAATTAAATACTTTCTCTGATCCAGACAGATGATAACACTTACCTAAAATAGATGAACCAAACCAATGGTAACATAACATATTTGGCATGAAAAATGACTAAATTATCCTTACATCCAGTACCTATTTACAATTTTACCATCCACTCACCAATTACCTATTTAATCAACCTAAACTCACGTGGCCTCAATCAAACTTTTCTACTTTACCCCTCACTTCTCCACTTTTCTCAAGGAACCATTTTTTCTCTATGTTACCATTTGTCTGGATCGGAGGAAGTATCTAAGCATTTTTTTTTTACAACGATTAATTGAAATTAAAATAAAAGAAAGTCGGTTACCAGGACACTGAGGTCCTTTAGACTATGAGAAAGCCAACTAACAGAAATAGTAAGACAACATTTTTTGTAGGGAGGATGATAATTTGATAAAAGTTATCGAAGTTGAATACGTCTGTCAGCCTTCTTTCTTTTAGCCCTCTTAGGCTCTTAGCCTCTGCATTCCTCTTGATGTACCTGGAAAGAGAAAGAGAAAAATCGACAAAAACCAAAGATCTCTTCTTCATATAACAGAAGATAAAAATCATTTAAGGATTTTATGTTAGTATGTGACTAGATAAAGTATAGGCGCAAATAAATTAAACTGGATCGGTCAAGGCTTTGACCAAGCTTAGTCCCAAATCCCAATTGATCTCGAGCTACAATTTGAACTGAGTTCGATCCACAACCCGAATCAAGGCTGATGAGGATTGGAAATTTTCAAATATATCTTGAGAACATTATGAATTGCATAACATATCATCTTCGACGATTAATTTATGTTTCTAATAATTAACTTTGTAGATGCAAAAATGCTTATTTTAATGCGTTTATATGCGGTAACTCAGTAAAAATACTAGTAATGTCTTAGATTCGAACAAATTGATCTCTTGTACAATATTCTAATGCTTTTAGGCTTTTAGCAACTCTCTTCAATCAGTAAATTCAACAATTCGACGACTATGAAATAATGAATGTCATTATGGGACTCGTATAACCATTTTACAGGCAAAGGAAGGCGTACATCATTTACATCTAACTGTCGTCCTACCACCTTCGATCAGCCCTGTTATTTGCCAAATTCCGTTGATATAGAGCAAATGTTTACAATAGCGGAGCCAAGAAGGACGACTCCAGAAATCAAACTTGTTCAACGTACATCGTTTTAAAAAAATCAAATTATATTGCAGGGTAGTACATAAGAGTTTCGAAATTTTCAAATTATTGTGGGTGGCTCGACTAGATAGCCAAAAGCAATACTCATCGAATTATCCAACGGTGGCAACAACTTTTCCATTATAATTTTTGTTTGGGTAAGATTATCCGTCACTCTCCAAAGTCTTAAAACTCTGGCACATTAACTTTCCACTAACTTTTATTATTTCTTTATTGTTCAGACTTACCTCAGACTCACCTCAGACTTTATACATTATCCGTCAGACTCACCTCAAACTCTACTTTTCTACTTTCCACTTCACTTACAAATGTCACATGGTATCCATTAATTGGATACTTTCCACTCATGGTGGGGTCAAGACTCACCTAAAGTCTTAAGTTGAGTCTTGGATTTCCAAGACTCAATTTAAGACTTTGTCGAGACTTTTGTAGATTATTGGTAGTCTTGAGTGAGTCTTGTCGACTTACCAAAGTCTTATCTCAAGACTACCAATAATCTTACCCTTATGAAGAAACAATTAGAAACTGGTTTCAGCTATGAGGCAATAATCGGATGAGAAAGCGAGCACAAAACTTATTTCTTGGTACGAGAGACGGATTCAAAATCGGTTTCATTATCCATCAAGCACAATACTTGACGTAATATCGAACGCAACTTAAAAAATGGCCATGAACAAAGATATACTCAACATGGATAACGCAGCACAAATCGTCATCTGAAACCGTCTTATGCTACACAAATTCTCATTGAAGACGGGCACTATCCGTTACAAGCTGGAGACGGCTTGTAACGGATAGTGCCCCTCTGACAATATGCAAGTGACACTATCCATGGGTACTCCATGTCTCCCCCACTTGACTTCTCACTTGTCTTATTGTTAGAGGAGCACTATCCGTCTTCAGCTTGTGACGGATAGTGTTCGTCACAAACAAGACGTTTTGCTTATGCTATGTCGTTCATATTAATTGAATAATGGGTCCGGAACTGAAGACAATGGGACACTAGACAGAACACAAAATAGAAGATGTTCTGCTCTCTTATTATAAGTAGAAGATGATCTAAGTACGACTCTATGTAAACGAAAAAAATCTCAGCTTTCCTATGAACAACATTATTTTAATATCCCCTTACTAATAAAACTAAGTCATTTAAAGGCGTTTTTGATTGGTTCCCTAATTTAAGAGGAATTTTTTTTTTATTTTTTAGAATTGGCCTCACCACAAACTTGTCTTACATTTATTTTACATCATTTCATTCGATTATTATTTCAGAATATTATGTCTAATTATCATACTAACAAACATAGTTCGTATGTCATAATCTAAAAATCAACCCCTGCATTTTTTTTTTTTCACGGGATTAAAACTAGTATGCTCGAAAGTCGAAACTATTCATGCACCCTACATAACAAGATAAACAACTCTAATCCATATGATAAAGATTTTTCGAATTATGAAGTTTCTTTAATATTCTAATTTTCAAAAGTTGTTTCAATTAAAGCCAAGATAGATAGCAACATATCATCATTATCAAATGAGGTCCCCAATATGAACCTTCTACAAGAGGCATACATTTATTGTAAACAAGAATGGTCCTTATTCCATAATCTATTGCCGCACGTGCTACACGAATAATCTTCTCCGTCCCTTCTATACTGTACCTATGGGCTATGGATGTCTTCATGGAAGACATTAAAACAGCTCTAGCCTCGAACTTTACGATTTACACTTCTTAATTCTAAATTCAAGTCCGCCACCTCATATAAACTCGCCTTAAGATTTTTTGTTAATATCCGCCTAGGATGACTATTGATGAAACTTGCTCAATTACATACATGTTGAATTGGCTGGTGATTCTGCAAAGCCACCACATCCGTGACAAGGGACAAAACTAGTTAATTGTCTAAAATAGAACCCGTCAGTATCATCCCTTAAAGCCACCACCACGTCCATGACAAGGGAGAAAACTAGCTAATCGTCTAAAATAGAACACACCAATATCATCCCCTCAACCCACCACCACGTCCATGATTTGGGACAAAACTAGTTAATCGTCTAAAATAGAACCAGCCTATCTCATCCCTAAAACAACGGATTATTACATCACCATTACCAACAACTACAACGGCTCCGATTTCACTTCAATATCAGTCTGCATATGATCACCCTCACCTAATCCCTCACCCTCCCTATAATCCACATCATCACCATCGTCCCTCCCACGCTTCACACCAATCGGAACACCAAATATTTTCGCCGGACTGCCACACTTCCCCTCATCACCACCACAACTTCCACGTGGCAACAAATCAAGCGCCTGTGACATAGCATTGGCACCACCACCGCTACTCGTAGCACCACCGAAAGTCGACATTAGAGAAAAGATATTGTTACACAATGTCTTCATGTTAGTTAATTCTCTATTAAGCTCCACATTTTCTCTTCTCAACCTCTCATTCTCGTCAATCAAATCTCCGCTAACATTCGCATTATTATCATTAGCATTACTAAAGTTATTCATATTAATAATATTACTACTTCCGCTGCTATTATTGTTATTTCCAAGGTAAAGGTGGTGCTGCATTATCACAGCGCTCGGTATTGCTAAAGGCGGAGAATTAGAGTTCGATATCACCTGTTCTTCGCCCGAGTTTGTCGGCGACAACTGTTTTTGCGCCACCGTCACCGGCGGCGGCGTAGACGCCGTCGTTTTACGGCGTTGAATGTCGCAAAGAAGTTGTTTTTCACCGCGGCGAAAACATTCGTTCGAGAACTCCCATCGATCAGGCACTACCTTGCGAAATCCCTAATTTTCATCAAAATCAAAAAATTAATGAAATTGCGTGATTAAATAAGTGTTAATTAATGAAATCTTGTTGCTTACGTAGGTATTGAGCTGACGAACGAAGGAGGAGAAGTTGTTGTGCTTGAAATAACGAGGAAGCAAATCGCGAGCAAAAACCGTAGGATTACGAACGATGAAGGAAGATCCGTCATCATTCCAAGAAATGACGTCATCAATGGCGGAATCTTCGACGAGTTGATAAGTTTTTGTCAAAAAAGGCGTCGGAATTGATCGTTGCGTCTCCAAGCCGCCGGCAACGGCGAACTTTTCCGACTTACTATCTCCCGGCGGAGGCGGCATCTTCTCCGTTCAAAACAAAAAATTCGGCAAAACGGTGTCGTATAGTTGGGAAGTGTTTGGATTGCTGGAAAATGTGAAATGAGAGTATGAAGAATTGAAGATGTGTGGGGAAGAGGATGAGAAGAAAGAAAGAAGTAGAAGGTACGTTATAATTTTCGAGAAACTTCCGTTGATTTTTTTTAATTAATATTAAAATAGATAAAGTCAGTTTTGTGATTTTCAACGAGTGTTTCTTAAATGTTCTAATTTGGGGGGTACGTGGTAATCAATAAATGGGCTGCTGTTTAGGACTACCCCACACCTTTTTAGATTTTTTTCATTCTTGGAATTGACGAGATACTCTATCCTTCAGGTTTCTCTAGATTGATTCTGTATAAGATGACTGAACTGAATTTCATGAGTCGGAAATTCGGAATCAATGAGCTGAATTAAACTTAATTGAGCTCCGGAGTAACATCTAAAATAGTACTCTTGATGATGAGGGATTCAAATTCAGATTACAAATACCACTGCGCTCCTAAGTTTGTCATTTAAGTTCATCAACATCTACAACACGATGATGGGTGATGCCATGTCTGCCTGTGTTGCTGCAATATGAGGTTACCCTTCTATTTGGATAAAAGGAGTGAAGGGAAGAAGTAAGGAAGGGAAAATTAGCTACAGTCTTACGTATCTGAGACTGCAAACACGTAAATCTGGAGTACTATAACAGTGGAACTGACCGAGACTGTAAACAAGTAGCATATTCATCGGTTTCAAAATCTAACTAAAGCATCTTGCTTATGACGAATACTATCCGTCACAAGCTGAAGACGGATAGTGCTCTTCTCACAAAAAGGCAAGTGACTCCCACTTGCCATATTGTGAGAGGACATTATCCGTCTTCAGCTTGTGACGAATAATGCCCGTTTTCAATGAGAATTTGTGTAATCTAAATGACAAGGAGCTCACAAAGATCGTGCCTTTTCAACAACAGTTATTCTTATGGAAGAACGTTGTATACAACGACAAATATGACATTAAACTGGAAAATAGCAGATCTCATATAAGTTTTTGACATTCAACAACGGGTCTACCAAAGATCCAAGTGCAGCCTCTTCGCTGTTATTAACCTCAACTCCTTGGGTTACATCCCCTGCAGAAAAGTACAGTTATAACACTAGGTATTTCCCATCAGGAACCAAGCCTTTGATAGCGCTTAGAATGTGCTTGGCTAGCATTAGTTGAAAGACGGGATGAGTGGGTTCTTCTGACATGGCTGCAAAGGATGCATCGTGTGTTTAGCAGTCCAACACAGGATGCATCGGGTGCCGAACAGTCCACACAACTACTTTGTGAGAAAGTTCAACCTTTAGCCTATAATTAAGTGTCACGTCGTGCTGGAATATCCGAATGGTGGCACGCTGCCAAAAGCTAGTGGCTGAATCTTTCAATGTTGGAAGAGCTGAATTCATCGTAGAAGAAGAGACAATGGACTCCTGTAATCTCCTTCCTTTCCAGGCCTAATTTCCTCTTTCGATTTTTCAATGGAAAACAGATCCACTTTGTTAAACCATGGATAACAGATCCTCTTTAGATTTTTCAACCAGGGAGAAAATGAGAAATCAAAACCAAATTTCCTTCTCTTCCCTCCTTTCTCTACTCCAAGATCCAAACCATGGGATAACAGTGTGTTACAGCAAACTAACCACAGCACTCAGCACATAAGTAGTAATTATCGATTGGTGACACATGACTTAACTTTGGTAGATAATATGCACACTAGTCAATCATCTGCAGATATGTAAAATCCAAAAATACATTTCAAGAAATCTCAACCCGTTTGTCTGAAACTCAGTAGTTTATAATGAACAAAAAGAAACACGACAAAACCAGAATGTCATCCAAAACCGCTTTTCATTAATGACAAAGCCTCAACAAATAATGTTACATGATGAAAACACTCTCCCTACCAAAAAAACAGTAAAGTGTTACACTGTTAAGCCGCCTTTCATAACACCAGCAAAGCATCATGATCATGAAATATGCATAATACCACGCCTATAAATAGCAAGGTATGTTGTGCTAAAAAGGAACCATACAAAGGCAACCCACCAAGCTAGGAAGACGGCGGTTTCTTTAACAAATATCGAGCAAGGAAGCATACCACATATCCCTTGAAAGTTATCAAACAAACCTCTGTTAACTTGAGACAATCCCAATGAGAGAAGGATCAATGCTGCAGGTGTGAAAAACTGCAGAACTGCTAGGCACAAGTAATGTCCATGCAGGAAAACCTTTGCCCTACTATAATCCATATCCGGGACAGTGCTAGAATGGAGCCTCTGATACCAAGATAACACGGCCTCATTCAAGAAAGTTTGCACATTCAACCGTAATGTAAGAACTTGCAACACACCAGTTAACAACAAGGAATAAAGCCTAAACTTGGCAAAATCGGCTTCTTCCATACCCACACTGTCCTTCAAAAAGATCTCGGCAAAGGGATTGATCCAAAGTAAGGAAGAGAACCCCGATGACAAATGATTCGCATAGAAAAGGATTTGCCCAAACCATCCAATCGAAACTATCGACAAATTACACCTTATTTGATCAGTTCCAAGCCAAAATGCGCGAGCATTCTTTCCCGCTCCCATGTACAAAAACCCGGTAATAAAACCGCACAGAACCGCCACAACCAACCTCCCAAACCCATCAATTGAGCTAAACTCAAAGTCAACAACACTAGGGCATAACCCTAAACAAATCACAAGTCCAACAAAAAACCCCAAAACACCAAAAACTAACCCTAATTGCCTCTCAGACCTCTTAAACGCAGATCTTTCGACAAAAACACCAAAACCCGAAACCAAAACCCGAAACAACCCATAAACAGACACCACAACCGGCACTAAAGATCCATTCTTTACAACCCCAAGATCATCAAATTCATCACCAACATCAAAACTCAAATACTTGTGCAACAACAAACAAAAACAAGAAATAACAAAACAATTAAAACATTTACTATAAGAATCATAAAATAAACGAGATTGGATCAATGGGTCACCTAATTTAAGCCTAAAGATCTGAGCTTTATTCTCATCAAACTCAAATTTTTCAAATTTCTCCTTAATTTTCTTCCTTTGTTTAAGTTCAGATGATGTTCTTGAAGAAAGGGATTGAAACCCATTTAAATTGTGATTAGGGTTTTGATCAGATGGTCTTTTGATTGCAAGTTTAGGACCAGATTGTTGAGGTTTATTAGGGTTAACATCATCTGGATGAATGTATGTGTTGAGACCATTGAGGAAGAGTGATGGAATAGAGATGAAGTAGAGGAGTATTGAGAGTGATAGAGATAGTGTGATTTGGAAGATCAAGTTTTTGTATGAGAGTAATTGAGAGTACATTTCTTGGTGTTCAACACTTGCCATGTTTGTTTGTGTTTTTGTTTTTGTTTTTGGGTTTGGAATTTTGGATGAAGGGGAATGGCCGAATGGTGTTCTATGGAGAATTGGTGGGTGGAGTGAAATTGATCTATGAACAAATTCTTAACTTTTTTTTAGTCAAGGTAGGAAAAATGAAAACAAGACGAAGACGGATAACGTTCTTCTCACAATAAGATAAATAGGAGGGCAATTGGGG
Source organism: Silene noctiflora (assembly GCA_009801015.1). Taxonomy (NCBI): domain Eukaryota; kingdom Viridiplantae; phylum Streptophyta; class Magnoliopsida; order Caryophyllales; family Caryophyllaceae; genus Silene; species Silene noctiflora. The sequence goes on along the minus strand of VHZZ01001324.1, from coordinate 120,153 downwards.
AAAATGGAGCACTCCATAGTTGCTGTCACTTGCATATTTTGAGAGGAGATCCGTCACAAGCTTATCCGTCTTCAGTTTGGGACGAGAATGAACGAATTCAACTTGGGAGAACATTTGTTGTGTCTCTTTGTTGTGTATTGTGTAGATATTTGAATATTCAATTGATTTTATGATGGTTTGAATTTTGAATATATGTTTATTTATGAGCTTTTTTTTTTACTCATGATTAGTTAACTGAGACAATTCACAAATGAAATAAGAAAAGTAGATTGGTGTTTTTGGTAATATCGGCTTATTCTATCGCATGGAGTATGATTAAGAATATTGTGAAAAATCAAAAGTTTTCAAGATATTACGCAAAACTTGTATTAATGTATCCAAAATTATTTAAGATATGATGATAAATTGGTATATTAGCGTAATTTGCCAGCTTTCACACGAGTGTCACTAAGATATGATGATAAATTGGTATATCAAAGTAAATGTCTATTTGCCTCGCTCCCGGGATACAAGGAGCTTATAGTAAAAGGTTTAATCAGATATGGAATATGTATACTCTCAAATCTCACCACCAAAAAATTTGAGTAAAAATCGCGATAAAAGTCTTGATAAGTTATTATCTTTCTCGAATTGCGAAACCTTTAACATACTCATTCAAAATCAATCATAAATCATAACTTGTGTTAATCATAACTTAATTTTACTTTGTTAACCTCATGATAACTAATCAATGTACATTACATTAATTATTCTTGATATTTGTCATCAATGTACATAGCATTGTTATGACTTACAACTCTTAACATTACATCTCAAAAATCGAAGATATAATGCGACTAAATGCGTGCTTCGATTGAAAAAAAAAATACATTACATCTAAAAAAAGCACAATAACATCATAAACATTACAACAAAAACTTGTTTATTCCAAATTAGTATGCCTAGCTCTAACACTTTCAACACTCTCCCCTAAAACATCACCAAGCATAAACACAACCATCTCAAACAACACAAACAAACCCCCTTCATATACACTCCCCATAGGAAGCAACGGCCTCGATCCCTCCACGTGTTCTTCACCGCGGTCATCAGCCATAGTTTGAGCATTTACATGGGCCACCAAAGTGGCATACTTAATACATGACCCACTTTGAGGTTGGGCCGTAAGTAGCAACACCCGAGCACCTTTGGACTGGGCCACACCACAGATTGCATCGACCGTGGCGAATCCACCCGGTCCAGCAGATGCAATAAGGAGGTCTGTGGGCCCAATTGGGGGTGTGGTCATGTCGAAGACGCAGTGGGCTGATAGGCCTAAGTGGGCTAGCCTCATACATAAGGCCTTTAGCATTAGGCCTTCTCGGCCAACCCCATAGACGAAGATTTTACCCTTTTGGGCTGAGGTTTCAGAGATTTGGTCCACTAGGAGGGTTAGTGGTGACGGGCCGAGGGTGGGTTTGGTGAAAATGGTTGATATTTGGTTGCATATTTTTGTTGCCATGGTTGCCATAGAGGAGTTGCTTTGGTCTGCCATTTTTGTATTTGTTCTTTCTTTGGTTGTTTTTTGTGGACTATGATTCTATGAATAATAATGTTGAACTACATTTGTTGTTTTTATCCACTGATTGAAAGGTCGGATGTGTAATGTGTTGTCGATCTGAGTTCGTTTGCATCCACATGGACGGTCCCGCTGTTTTTATCCTTATATGGGGAGACTAATATGTGATTGTAACCGTTTCTATTAATAATCTAACGAGTACTAACAGTCATGATCTCGTCTATTTAACAATTGAACTTGATTGGATTAAAGATAAGATGTAACGGAGGCAAAAACGATAGAACAGAGGGAGAAGTCGAACAATTGAACTCTTGTCCTCATTTTCTTTTCCCCATTAGCACTGTTTTTTCTACTGCCTGAGCCAATATTACTGTCGGAAACATGCTGAGTAAATAAATGAAGAAACATTATTGAAAGTCATCTCCTTACAAGGCAGAAATTGCTGTTCCTCGAGTTTTGCTAGTATCAATATATTGCGTAAACTGTACAGATTATTTTGGAACTGCATCAGTTATCTCAACTGAGTTGCAGCAAAAAATTGAGAAGGATGATTACATACAGTGAGTACGCTAGAAAAATATGATGAACCCTGAAAAAAAGGCGTCCCTATGACCAGCTGAACCAACTTGTTCTAACCTGACCAAATCAAGCCAGCGTGTGAATTAGCATTATTAGCATTGTCCGTCTTTAGGCTCGTCGAGTTTCCTACGATGAAGACGCATTAGTTGCCTCTTAGGCTACACTCTTCTACCGACCATCTGAACTCTAACCCGACAAAAACAGGCCAGCGTATGAGTGAGCATTGTTCCGTCTTTAGGCTCGTAGCGCTTGCAACAATGAAGCTGGCTGCATTAGCTGTCCTCTTAAGGTACACTCTTCTTCCTACGATCATCTGGACCAACTTGATCTAACCCTATCAAATCAAGCCAGTGTGTGGGTTAGCATTGTCCGTCTTTAGGCTTGTCAAGCTTGCAACGCTGAAGCTCCATCAGTTGTCCTCGTAGGCTACACTCTTCTACCTGAAAATAGCCACAGAATCCATAGCACCTTAAGAGAAATTTTCAGCAAGTCTACAAGACTACAACTCCAGACAAAACAAAACAAAACAAAACAAAAAAAGTTGATCTAAAACTGCGTACTTTTTTATCTAAAAGGTAGAAGAAATCAAGAAACCTTTGTCATTGACCCTCAAAATTATTGAAATTGTTTTATACTCTTTATGTCCATGTTTCTCTCCGTTAAAAGGAGTGACAACAAAATAGACAGTGCAGAGATTCAAATAAGATGTGAAACTAACCTGGGATGCATGTGTCTGAGACAATAAATCTCCACATTCATCGACAAGTGTAAGCTCTCCGCTGTATACTCTGGCCAAGTCAGAAACCAAGCCATCCACATTTTCCGCCTGCATAGATTGGGAAATATGTATCAGTCAAGAATGTCATATTGCTATGATCTGTGAACATTATTTTCTTTAATCAACTTATATTAAGCCAAAGCTGAAGTTATTATCAATATTCCACTATGAGATAAGGCTCCAGCCTCCACGATTTTAAACTTGGGACCTGAGGATCATGAGGGCTTTGGTATCATGAGAGCGTACCATATGAACAAAAGCTGAAGGTGATAATTGAGGTCCACTAAATGATTTTATGCCTTACTAGTTACTTACTGAAGTACTTCGATTTACTTCCAAGGTGTAAATAATATCAAAGAAACTAAAGCAAATGTATCCGAGAAGGATGTTTGGTTCATGAGAGTCCCATTTCACTCCCATATGTTGTTGGATGTTGATGATTTTTTTTGGAACTTCCGCAATGATGACTATGAACAAGAACTGACCTTGGGCATGAAACTTTGCACTTGTAGACAAATCATCTCAGTTGCTTTCGCGGCTGAGTTTAGTGCCTCTTCTATCTCTTTCACGTCAACCTGTAATATAGTAAATTAGTAATCCACACCTTGTTAAACAGGAGTAGAAAGCATGGAATATATGAGCAAGGTAAAGTGGAGTGACTCTGAATTCTTACCCTTACGTTACCAACAAGCGGAAGTTGAGACAAGACGTTTAACAATCCATTGCTAAGCTCCAGCAATGAAGAAGAATAACTCTCTTCTATTGAGGCCCAGCCTTCCAGATTGGGCATCTATGAAAGCAACAAAGAGTCAAGTATTCATTAACTTGTTCAACAGAAGTACAAGGACAAAATTTACAGCAAATTGCATCGTTGTACTTGGGAGAAGATGAGCAAGAGATTTCAGATATATTTATGCCAGAATTTTTTTTTAGTATGAAAGGAGCACAAGAGCAGTTCTAAGACTTCTAACGCTGATGGGTCCCAATACAGGTCACGAGTACCACTCCTCAATCACTCAAACATTTAAACTAGTTGATTGCTAATTCTTAAGCTAGGTGAAATATGGTGTAGTTGAGTCACCTGAGCGTCGAGTACTGTTGATAGAGTTTCCATTTGTTTTAACAACCCATATTCAATACGCTTGCTTTTCACAGAATCCCGCAGTTCTGATATCTTCATTCCCAAAGAATACAACTGTCTCTGCAAAACAGAAAGGAGTACTTGTAAGTGAAACTCAATGCACAAAACACTCAAGCATGTTTTCTGAGGAACATCCAATTGCAAGCATCATCAGTGTGCGGCTAAAAACCAGTGGTGCTAATACAAAACTACCCTTATTAAAAGACATCACCTTTAGAGCTCTTCAACCAAAATTATCCCCACAATCAAAGCATTATGTGAAGAGAGTTGATATATTCATGATTCATCCATGATTAATAGATCAAGAACTGCACAAAGTAGTCTCACCAATGGCTACATGAATTCACAATAAGCCCTTGATATATCAATTATCATACAACACCTCAAATTCTAAAGGATGCCATCTTCTAGAAAGTCTTATGTAAAACCGTTTTACAACCTAAAACCATAATATAAAGACTATCGAAGTACCAATTATTGCTATTTAGGGGTATTGTGCACAAGCTTTTACCAAAACCGTCCTAAACAACTACACAAGTATCACTTTGTGCTCACTAATTAATCAATTCACAATCACATCAAAAACTTCAACCTTCATAGAAGCAAATAACATGTAACCATGAATAACATTTCGATTTTCGACCCTACATTTACAATCAACCAATTAATCAAGAGAAAATGAATGTACTCACTAACCTCACTTTGCTTTTGTTGATTAATCAAACAAGCCTGAGCCTTAGCATTAGCAAACCTCCACTGCAAATAATGATTATAGATCAACCTAAGCCTATGCACATCCTCTACCTGGCTCGAACCCTTCCTCACCGCCTTTTTAACCTCCACCGCCACCTGACCTTTAGCTCCGCCAGGCGGAAGTGGTACCGGAGGAAGCTTTAAACTCCTCCCCACCTTCACCGATCCCCTCATCATCAAACCTCCCAATTTCTCCTCATTCCCACTATCTTTCTTCATATGTATCCCATCTACATTCCCATTTACGACATTCCCTTGCTCGTGACTCGAAAAAGCTAGCTCCATCGACCTAGAACACGGTGTCGAAACCCGATTTCCTCCATTATTGTGACCAATTTCACACGGTTCTGACCTTACCGACTCACAGTCTCCATCAACTGAACTCGAACACTCAATTGAACTACTATTATCCGCCATTACAGTAAGCAGTTTCGATGCTGCGGTATCCCAATTCGGATGCCGGATACTCCTTCCCGGCACCGGCAACAGCGCCGGAGTATCTTTTCGGGAGGTCTCCTTGAAGAGTTTGACGGCGGACCGGGGTTTGTTAGACCGGACCGGACTCACGGAGGTCCGGTTCATCGAATCCGGCCGGTTTTCATCAGCGTATGTCGGCCGTAAATCAGTCTGTGATCGGCGGAGAGAGTTAATCGAAGGTTGCTTCGGAGTCGATACAGCCGGCGACATAAATCTCGAGCTGACTTCACGAACTCTAGGTCTTGATCGACGTGGCGGGTTATGATTCACCGGAGTTGCAATTTCCGATGAGGTTGATGTTGATGTTGGTGGTTTTGGGAATTCCGCCATTGTTAGGGTTTACAGATTTGGGGGAAATGGAAATTGGTGGAAACCCTAGAAATTGAAATTGGGAGAAATTACAGAAGGGGGAAGAAGAACTGGGAAACTGAAGAAAGAGTGTGCTGCTAACAAGGTTGATAGAAGAAAAAGGAGGAAAATGGAGCAAAAGACAGAAAATAGCCGTTACGAAAGAGGGTTTAACGGTATTGTTTAAAAGTTGGGGGACGGGGGAGCTAAACGAGCAAAAATTAACGTTAATCTCATGTGACTATGGTGCAATTTAGCCAAGTTTTAAAGGTGTTTTTGCAACGGAAAAACTAGTAGTTTGGCCGAACACGGTAAAAGAGAGTTTTAAAAACTCAAAAACTAATTATTCACCCTTCAAAGTAGTACCCCTCCTATTCTCCATCTTCTTCCACAATAATTTAGTGGAATGGTAATATGTGGAGGAAAATGAAAACATGGGAGAGAATATGGAGTTACATGATATATTAACCATAAATGATAGACAAATAAGGAAAGTCGAAGATCATTATGACTTATCAGTTTAGGAAATGTGGAAGATGTTAGTAAATAGGAGAGAGTAGTAGGCATCTACTATTTTTACTTCTACTATTCACATAAAGAGTAAAAAAAAACCAAAAAAAAAAAAAAAACTGGATGAAAGTAGTTAGGTCAAATATATACTCCCTCTGATCCAGACAAATGGTAACACTTGCTTTTTGGTACTGTTCATGGTCGTGGGGAATCTTTAATATTATTCTTAATCTATAAGACAAAATATAGTCATGTGAGATCTTGTTTGATTTATCGTCATGAATGCTACAAGAATATCAAATTTTTATAATTTTTAATAATGTATAACTAAAAATATTCACGTTGTAAAACGTTACTCGGCAAGTGTGATAAAGGAAGTGTTACCATTTGTGTGGATCGGAGGGAGTAGATTTTATAAGGAATCGCTTTCACAAAAGTATGGTCAAACAACCAAAACTTTTCCTAAATGCTTGACGTTTTGTATGTTTTTAACTAAAATAGTAGGCAAACAATTATTTAAACAAGGACTGAAACAGTTCAAATAAACATCAAGATATATCTTAATCAAGAACTTAAATAAACTTGTTTATGCGTTGTAATTTTCTGTAGTAATAAGAAATGAAATAGAACAAGGATAGACTCTTTCAAAGCACAAAGCCAATGGATAGAGGTTGTGATGATTTATCTACAACACTAAGTACACAGTCATGAGCAAGCAAAGGGTTTATAACCACTTTCTAATACTAGTCATTGGTCCGCGCCGTAACGGGCGCGGTGTTCTATTGGGTTATGTTATCGTTCGTCTTCGATTGAATTAACGTTAGTGTCTAATTTGTGAAAATGAGTGATAACACTTATTTATTAGTGTATGATACATCATGTTTATTTGTTCCCTTATGGGAATTATTCATTTATTTGTGTATATTGTGTTCTCGAACATTTCCCCTCCAAATTTCACCACATTTCCCTCCAAATTTGTCTATTTAATTCCTTTTGTTTCTCATTTTCATTTATAGCTTTCTTTTGTTTCTCTTTCTTCCTTCTCTTAACGGGCTCGTTGTCCTAATTTGGTTTCTCGTTGCTCAACTTCGCTTACTCGAATATGAGCATCTAAGTTATTTTTCTCATCATATATTTGGCTCAGTTTAATTTGAGCATCTAAGTTTTAAGCTCATCATATGCCTAAGGAATGCTTTTAACATATTATGTAGTATAGTAAATGTTATAAACTGGAAGAATATATACCTCGTTGTTTCTCAATGCCCAACTCCCTCATTATCCATGACGAATCCATGACCCTCCTAGTAACCATGTTAGCCCCACTCACCATCTATTAAAAGTGCTTTGTTTTCCTATTCACAGGTAGCCTAACAACATACGATGAACACCGAACACTCACAACCCCATCTCCCTTGCATCCTTATCCATACCATGATACCAACTCCCCAACATTGTCGCCTGCTTGAACAACACATTCAGTGAAGGTACCTCTCATTTCCATATAAAGAAACACCTTATTCTCCTTCCTTTTCCCCTTCCCTTCATCCCCATTTACTCTTGCAGTTAAAAGGTCTAAAAGAAAAGAGGCTAACTTACTCCCGTTCGAGGAATATTATCATCCACCCTTTAAGAAGTCGTATTTCAGTTTTCGTTTAGTGTCGCTTGTAATTTTAGCTCGGTTAGTTCGATATCTAGTAATTTAGGGGTATCTAATTCCCCTATATTTGTATTGTAATTTGGTTAGTTGTTTTGTTGTAATCGTATACTATGTATGCTCCTTTTTATCAATTTGGATTATCTCCATTTCTTTTTCTCCATTTCCTCTCTAATACACTCATATTATATTATATATCTCATTTTCATTCACTTAGCTTTTCCTACTCAAGTATATTTACAACCACTCGATATATCCAGAATTAGACTCAGACCACTGAAAAGTAATGGACCTCTATTTCTTTCGAGGAAATGGAGAGGAACCTTACTCCCTTTTTATATTCTATATAAGATAGTACCCATTTGTCTAAAAAAATCCTAATGGAGCAAGTACTCGGTAAAAAAAATACAATTGCTCATATGAGTAGTCATTTAAACTTACTTTTAATTTAACAAATTACTCGTAATATTTTACAATATACTATATGATATAATCCGTATTTTATAATTACCCGTATTTTATTGATTATTAATTTTATAATGGGGTTTTTTTGTCAAACACAACCTTTAAAAAAAAATCCAAACACGACCTTTAAAAAAAAAGTTTGTGAAACACAACCTTTAATAAAAAAAATTTGTGAAACACGACATTTTGGCCGGAGGAATCAGAATTTTGGCCGAGTTTGACCACTTGCAATGGAGTGACTTTCAGTCGATGTTTGAGATAACAAACGAGATCGGTTTGAGGTGTTCTTGGGCTTGTTGGAAAGGTGGGAGTACAGGCTTTTCAGTGATTGTTAACATAGTGGTCAAATGTGGCCTTATGTGGGGTAAATTGGTGTGTAAAGTAAGGTCGGACACAAAGAGTTGATGTAAGTCAAAGTAGAATTTTTTCGTGTGTCAATTTTCTCCCCTCGAACCACCCTTGGCAACCAATGACCACCACAAACAACACAACTACGACATACCTTGCACTCCCCTCAATCTACATACCAAATGTCAGACCAAACAACACATCATAAGTCATTACCCATTAAAAGACCCACGAAAAACCTCTGACCACCCGCTGTAAACCCAGACTTACAGCACTTTCTCTGACCAGCGTTACTTTACACACCAATCGACCCCACATAAGGCCATATTTGGCCATCGTGTTGACAACCCCTGCAAAGTTTGTACTCCCACCTTTCTAACGAGTCCAAGAACACCTCAAACCGATCTCGTTTGCTATCTTAAATATTCTTTTCGAAAGTTACTCAATTGCAAGTGGTCATAAAGCTGTTGGAATCTCGCCAAAACGTCGTGTTTGACAAAAAAAAAATTATTAAAAGTTGTGTTTGACAAACTTGTTTTTTAAAGGTTGTGTTTGGAAATTTTCTGTTTTTAAAGGTTGTGTTTAACAAAAAACTCTAACAATTGTTGTTTATACTATTTGTGAGATTTTTTTCTTTTTTTCTTTAGGTATTTTATACCATCGGTAAGTCTCCAATACGACGGTACTATTTGTCTTAAATTTTTGACGTGTCAAGTCCTTACCACTTATGTGTATAAGTATACATAGGAAAAAGTAATACTTGTATATTTGTCTTATATACACAAGTAGTATAATACTAGTTTAGATCTCGCGCAATAAATGCGCGGTTTTTATAGAGTTTTTTTTTTTATTACTTAATCATAAATTAACACCTTATTAATTTTTCATATTTCACGTAATTATATTTTGACATGGGAAAAAAAAATTGAACTGCAAAATTATTCAAGAAAAACCGAGTAAAATTGTACTGTAAAATAACGGTGGTAGCTCATTAATTGTTAATTTTCTCGTTATTGTATTTTGCTTCGAGAAAAAAAAATTAAAACTAAAAATTAATTCAAGAGAATTGAGTAATGTGCTGAAATGAGTTTTTTAAAAAGTATTATATTTTTTATACCACAAAGCTAATGATTTCAATTTTATAAATTCTCTCAATTTTTTTTGTCATGAAAGTAATCAAAACGATTTAATAGTTTTGCTTAACATAGTATGAGTCAAGTCATTCTTAAATAATAACATCAATAAAAGATGGGGTTTTCTCTTGTATACCCCTGTGTTTTTTCATTTTCTATTTGATACTCCTGCGTTTCTCTAATCCCTCATTTATACCCCCGACCTTGATTAATTACTATAAAACGTGACTAAACCTAGGTTAGACGTTAAATGGTCCGTCAATTTGCCTATGTGGCTTGCTTTTTTGGTATTTTATGTAATACCTCAGGTTTTGGGCAGTTGTGTACTCTATCGAATGAAGCCTACTCTACTGAGTATGTAATGAGCAGTGTTCTGGCAGTGGTCTGTTTCGTAGTTACTCGACCGAGTTGGGGCAACTCGAAAGAGTAGGAGGTACTCGATCGAGTACACTAGTTACTCGATCGAGTATCTGCGCTGTTACAAGTTTTATACTCGGTTTGATTTTAAAGTAAAAGGGAGAGGTTATTTTATATATAACAACACTTTATTCTTTTTCACTTTTACTTTTACAACTTTTACATCGCTCAAACGGCATAGATCTACTTCTCCTTTTTACTCTCAAATTAAGGGTTAGAGTTCTTATCTTTTGGGGTTTTTTATACTGCTACGTTCGTCGTATCATGGGTAAGACTTTTATATCGTTTTTATGTTAATTTAGTAATGTTGGTTAAACCCTAATTGGGTAAATTGGGGGGTTTTGAGAGTAATTGTTGTATAGATTGTAATTGAATGTTTATTTGTATAGGATGTGCCTTTGTATAGGAGAAATTTTGATCCGTTACACTAGCTTTGTGACTTTCGTCTCAGGTAGGGTTTCCCTACTCGGTTAATGTATAATTGGTTGTGACGATGTGATGACATGAGTATATCTATATTTATGATGGTATTGTTGATGATGACATGTTTATTAATTTATGGATGAATGACATAATTGTATGTGGTTCGCGAGGTGCGCCCTCGGCTGAGTGGAGTCAATTTCGGGAATGGCTTCACGCCCTTATTCGCCCCTTGTGGTTCCCATCACAAGGGGGATGTGCACATTAAAGTTCAATGAGTTTTGCGCTTTATGGTTTTGAGCGGGGCTTAGGTGGAAAAACTGCGGTCCCTACTGGCGGAGTGGATTATCTGTTGTGACGGGTAATCTGGCAGGGCTACACTTGTGTAGTCAGGTGTTTGGAGAACTTGTGGAGTTGGAAGTATGTGACAATGTACTGCATCATAGTGTTGTATCTTGTTATGCAGTAATTTGTTAGTCCATAGACCTCTAATTAAACTCTCCAATTAGATTATCAAATTACCTTTAATTTATTACTTTAGATCTATGTAACATGCATGCAAAGAAAGACATAAAATAAAATAGTAAGTAGAAAATTCCTTAATCCTTACATTGGAGTGGGAAAATAAACACAACAATTATTGTTGTGTTATTGAATTTCTACGAAACTTGACAAGATCCTCCAAGTGCCCAAAGTAGAACACCTTCTAAGGATGCACTCAAGAACAAAGTCTTCAACTAGTATATGGTGTATTAACTAGATACACCAAATACTACCCTTAAATCTTACTAAAATGTATATTACTAACACTTATTAGTAATATGTAAATATTAGATATTGATGTTACTAACTCTTAGTAAAAGGTATCTAATTATTTTTAAGAGATTTTAGAGAGATAAAATTTCGTACATGCAAAAGTGAGTGAATGAAAAAATGAGTAACAATTACTCATTTAGGGGGTAGGTGGCCGGTTGGTAGAAGAGAAAGCGTGAGGTTGAGTGTCCAATGTTGCATGTTTTAATTGATTAGCTTGGATAAGAGAAAAAAGTAGAAAATTGGGAAGGGAAAGTGGAAGTCATGCTCAAGAGTAATAATTATGTCTAAAACATCTAATTTCCACTTACATTTACACACCCATTTTACTCTAAAATGGGTCCATATGGATTTTATAACTTGTCTCACAAATTAATGTAAATGTTGCATTTTTATCATCTTTTATGACAACAAATGTTTCCCAATTATTTCCGTCTCATAACACTCATTATATGTACATGTACTCTACATATACATATAATATATACTAACACTAATCGCATTAGATAGTCAGTACTAATTTAGTAATTAACAATTAATTCCCAAAACCCGTCTCAATTAATTTATTATTCAATTATTGCATAATTAAATAATAAATTCCGTCGGCCCGAGTTCTAAACTCGATCTCTCTAAATTAACTCAATTTGACTAACTTTTAGTCAGTTTATCAAGGGACTAATTAGACTGTATCTCATACAGGCGATTAGTTAATGTTGGGACTCATTCCTATAGGTGTGACCTAAAGGGATCAGCTGAACACCGCCGTCACACGACAGTAACGTCAAACTCTAGTTAGCCAACCGTTACCGATATACGTTGATCAGCTGACAAGTATTGCCAATGAATATCCCAAGTGTATTCCTTAAAATGAGATTTAATATGTACACGCACTATTGTGGAGGACACTTACTCCAACAAAACTGACCCCATTTTATGTGTTTTGAAAACTGTGGTGATCCATTGAGGAATGGTGAGCAGTTGATTAGCAGGTATGCCTTGGAAAGCTCCCGGGTTTCTTGGGATGGAGTCACCACTGAGTCTATTTGTAATACTCGGGATTTTTAGTATAGGGACACCTGGTAGAGTACCTGGTACTCGACCGAGTGCTCTTTGTTGTCAGTCTGTCAGTGTACTGGAGGTTGGAGACTCGGGCGAGTGCAGAGCACTCGGTCGAGTGGCGTGTACTCGGTCGAGTGCATTGCACTCGGTCAAGTGTCGCGTAATCGGTCGAGTGTCGAGTACTCGACTGAGTGTCCGGTTCGTATCGGGTTTTTGGCGGAAGGTATAAATAAAAGAAGCAGTAAATCATTATTTCGTCTTTTTAAACAAAACCTAGACATCGTTTACTGTTCCTCCTTCTAGTTCTTCATTCCGCAGCGCGTCTCTATCGTTTTTTTGGGATTTCTATGCATCGTAAGACCGTTATTGTAAGGGTAAGTCTTCAATTGAGTCTTTTAGCATATTGTTGAAACACTAATCTCTGATTTGGGGGTTTTTGGAGGGAATTGTGTCTTATTGTATGATTTGATTCGTTATAGAAGGAGATTTCATAGAAGAGGCATTTTGACCACTTGCTTGTTCCTGAATTTGCTGATTAAGGTAGGATTTCCTACTCAGTTGACTGTACAATTGTATGCGTATTAATGTGACGGTATTGTACTGTGCCTTAGGATATGATTCTATGTTTGTGATGATGTTGTGATGGCGGAGTTGGTGTGGTGGATGTTGGAGTTGGGTGTGATCGGTATTGTGATTGTGATATTGTTTGTGAGCCAGTGTGAGAGGTGGTCTCACCCCCATTGTTCGCCTCCTGCGTTCTCTCAGCGTAGGGGGGATGTGCACATTAAGGGACTTGGGTATTGTGGGTGGTTAGGTGGTTGGCTGCGGTCTTCCACTAGCAGGGCTACATACTTCGGTGTGTAGTCGGTTACTTGTGATGTGATGTAGTGTGGTGTGGTGTTGGTGATGATGATGGTAGTGTGGTACCTTTATATTATGTTACATTGTTATTTTATATAGTTGTTCAGTTGACTGACCCCGTTTAATGTTTTAAAAATTGTGGTGATCCATTCGGGGATGGTGAGTAGTTAATTTAGCAGGTAATGATGATGATGGTTGTTGACTGCGCGGCGGGGTTAGCAGGGTGGAGTCTCACGAGTTCATATTAGCTTCCGCAAGCTATGCTTAGTTATACTTTGTTTTAGTTGGTTTGTACTCTGTTTATGGAGAGGATTTTGTAATGAGTTAAATTATATTTATATTAATAATGTTTCTTTATTGTTCCTGTGATGCTCACTACCTAGGGAAACAGAGATGGTAGCATCCTTGTATTCGGAGGCAGTCCTTGGTGAGGTGCCTCAGAGTATGGGGGTGGTACACTATTAGCTAGTCTTCCCGCTGTGTCTATGATAGTTTTGGTTTCAGTACTTTTAGAGTTATGGTTTTGAGACAGTTGTACCTCACTTTGAGGAGTTTTGGTTTTGGATGTATGTATCACTTTAACTTTAATCTTTAAATATTACTTCTTAATGGTCTCTTATGATATGTTATGCCTCGGGTAACCGAGATGGTAGCATCTCTATGTACTAAGGTGGTCTTGGAAAGGCACCTTGGCGTATGGGGGTGTTACATTTCATTTCCCTTCAATCTTCGTTTTGTTTTCCCTCCACTTTGCCTTTGATTTTCCCTCCATTTTTCTTTTTCCTCGACTACATTAACATCTTCATCTTCTTTCGTCTTCACTTGCTAAATTGCCCCAAATTTTTCCCTTCAATTTTCTTCTTCCTCTCTCTACTTATGTTGATATCATATTCAATGTGGAGAAACCACCCAATTAAAGGCCTTAATTTTAAGAATCAAGTTTGCAATCGATGTGGCAAAAACGCTATCATCAAGATATCCGGGTCAATTAATAATCCAAAGAAAGCATATTTTAAATGCTTAGATTGNTAACATGATATGATTGAATCTTTACAATAAAGTTAGAGGTAGTTTCTATTATAAAATTTGTCTGGCATTTTTTCCATTAAAACAAAACATAATTAAAGCAATCATCTACATTTCATATGAGATATGGTTATGCATAGTACCTAAATTGTAGCTTGTTTCGATAGTAAACATGTGCTCATTTTTCCTACATAATCACGAGAACGAAGGGTTGTGGCTCGTGATGTTGTCTATTAAGAAAAGAGGATCATTTCTTAAAGACAGAGTGGGAGAAAATGTTCAAGAGTCACAGACTGATCATAAGACGAAGGAAAATGTTCCTTCTTGGTCAAAATCAGTAAAATATTT
>VHZZ01001324.1:44030-75834 GCA_009801015.1 Silene noctiflora | reverse complement strand
AATCCGTCAGAATTCCTACATACTGACGGAATTCTGACGAATATTCCGTCAGTCATTTTTTTGCGCCATTAACTTAGTCAACGCGCCAAATAATTCTGACGGATTATGACGGAAATTCCGTCAGTACTGAAATCCGTCAGAAATCCGTCAATTTCCCGGTTTTATTTGACGGAAGTTTTTTCCGTCAGAAATGGCCGTCAGTTTTCCGTGTTTTCGTAGTAGTGCTAGCCATTTGTAAAACAGTAAAAGGTTAAAACGGTAAAAGGTTTGAAATCTGAATCTATCCAAACATCAATTTCTGTTTGTCCGTCAAACTTATTGAACATTTCCATTAAACCCTTATCATTCTTCAAGTAAACTGTTTTCCTTTGATAACAGTAGTTTAAAGAAGGATGTTCAGGCAAGGGGAAATCATTTTCCTCTACCTCATCATAAAGGTCATTGATAACATCCATCAGTAAACACTTATCTGTGTCATCAACAATAACAGATACATGTCTACCCTTGAAGTACATTTTCAACCTTATATTCTCCATCCTGCAATTATAATCCAACATCAACTATAATTCAAAAGTTCACTAAACTACATTTTCGACATTATAATTCAACATTAACCATAATCTACACGCAAAAAAAAGAGTTCACCAACATATTTATCCAAAAGACTCCTTCTTTGCTAATTTTCGCATAAATTTATCATAAATAACAACAAAAATGCAATCAAAAATGGATGATCAAGTGGAGAACATGAAGATAATAACAAATTAAACTTAAAATATTAACAAGATGATGAAAAACCATACCTGAATTATCAGGAAAAGGAGAGAGAAGACGGATTGTTGATAGATTTTAAGGATTTTGAGGGTTTCAGGAAAACTGAGGAAATTAGGGTAATTAGAGAGGGGAGGGGAGTTGTTTTACAGAGGAAGGAAGAGGTTTAAACAAAAAAAAAAGAGCAATCCATGTCATTGCTTACATGGCGCGTATTCATCAAAGCATTTCCATGTCATTGTTTACATGATGCCAACAAAGCAAGCCACATAAGCAAATTGACGGACCATTTAACGTCTAACCCAGGTTTAGTCACGTTTTATAGTAATTAATCAAGGCCGGGGGGTATAAATGAGGGATTAAAGGAACGCAGGGGTATCAAATAGAAAATGAAAAAAACCTAGAGGTATACTAGAGAAAACCCCATAAAAGATTTTATATTTTATATTTTTATATTATTTATTTATATTTTAATTAAAATATTATAATTTAATGCTTAGTGAAAATATATAATTTAATGAAAAGATTAATTTATTGAAAAAAATTGTATAATGAAATGTATTATAATTATTAATTTCCTTATTTAGTAAAAACAATTAAATTATGGTAGTTTCCTTATTTAAAAAAATGATTTTTGGAGGGAAAACTTGTGAATTCACCTATTATTTTACTTCATCCTTGTTTTTATATGATGTACCCATTTGTTGAATATATGAATGGAGCATTTTAAAATTGGTGAAAATGGAGGAAGTAGTTTATAGGGGATTTGACCCGTCTTAAACTTAAACGGATAATGTCGTCTTGAATTTGTGTTTTATCATAAGCCGGTTGGTAATCTGGTTAGATATATAATCCCCGACACTTGGTGTGTTATTCAATCAATCAAGATCCAGTAAAACACAGAGAAATACACAAAATCCGCAAAAATGGGGATGAAATTTTTGAACAAGAAGGGATGGCATACAGGAAGTCTTCGTAATATCGAAAATGTATGGAAAGCTGAACAAAAAGACGAAGCTGAAAAGCGCAAGTTAGAGGAACTTCGCAAGCAAATTCATGAAGAGAAAGAACGCGATGAATTTCGTCAACTTCAGGAACAAGCTGGTTTCGCTCCGTATGTTTATCGTTAATTTATAATTTCTCAATTTTTGTTGATTTCTCGAAATTAGGGTTAGGTTATGTGTTTCCTAAATCTTGTTTGCTTGCTTTTTGTGATTTAATCATCAATTATCGTTGATTTCTCGTAATTAGGGTTAGGTTTGGTGTTTTTATGCTCAGTATATCTAATTTGCTTGCTTTTGTGATTTAATCATCAATTGTTGTTGTTGATATGGTTAATTCTCGTGGTTAGGGTTAAATTTTGTATTTTTCACCTCCGTTCATCTTGTTTGCTTGTTTTTTTTTGTGATTTAATCAATAATTATTGTTGTTGATATGGTTGAATCTCTTGATAAGGGTTATAGGTTTTGTGTTTTTGTACGTCGTAGATCGAATTTGCTTGCTTTTTGTGATTTAATCATCAATTGTTGTTATTGATATGGTTGATTCTCGTAATTAGGGTTAGGCTTTGTGTTTGCTTGATTTGTTTTTTTTTAATCATCAATTTTTGTTATTGATATGCCTAATTTTCCTAATTAGGGTTAGGTTCTTGATCATCTTAGCTACGGTTAGGTTCGAGGTTTTTGTGCTAGACTGCTAGTGATTTTAATTTAGTTTTTTGTGTGTGCTTTTGTGTAGGAGACAGGAAAGGTTGGAATTTTTGTATGATTCAGGGTTATCTGTTGGGAAAACTAGTAGTGAAGGGTTTTCAGCGCTTCAGAGCTATCCTCCTGCTGCTCATACCAGCAATTCTGCTTCAGCACCAGCTGCACAGTCATCCACGAATGTAAGTTCAATTTTGTCAATCTCCAGTTAAATTATCTGCTTCTAGTAAATTGCTTTATGTAATGATGTTTGTGACTTAATGGTGTTGGGGTTTGTGGAGTTCAAAGTAGCATAAAAACGAATTAGGTATAGAGCAATTACGTTGTAGTTTGGCTCAGAAAATTTGATTTGGAATTGAAGAATAGGTTCAGGATTAGTGTGTTGTCGATCTGATCTTATTATGGTTTTATGATTCTGATTATGTTGTCGGTAGCTTATCTTCGATTGAGACTTATGTGGAATATTGAGAGTTGAGACTATCCTGCTGTGTTGTGCAAGACGGCAACTTTTCATTATAAAGTATTGGAGTGCAATGTTTGTGGATTGGTGATTCATGTTGCCATTTACTGATGGAAAATGATATGTCGCAGCAGTGGGCTCTTAAATATGATTATGAAGGATGTACTGTAATACAACTAACCGTTAGTCTTGTGATGAAGGGGGTTATATTCTGAATCTTAGTCTTGTGACCAGATGCTAATGGCTTGATGCGTGATCCAACATAACGGCATCCCAGTGTCAATGGGTCTTTAAAGTTCCATGTTGTTTTTGATTGTAAGTAAGGCTTTAAGTTGTTTCTTTGTTGATTAACCCGTAGTGACCTATAGAGAAAGTGAGTGATACCTTTTTTTGGTCAACTGAACCTATTTGCTTCCTTTTGAGTCTTTTTGATAGATGTTGATAGATTTTAGGTCATTGTGCATGTTTCACTTCAGCATGCTGTTGCATAAGCCAAGATATACTGCATCTACTTGCTGATACTGCTACTCTAGTCTTAATGTTATTTTCTGACCTGTTCCTACTATCCCCTTCATGTTTGCTACAATCATGGTAAACATTCTTGATGTTCTGATTGGTTATTCTTACAATCATTTTTCTAAACATGATGCAGTTTAACCCTGGAGCTTTATTTGAAGAAAAACCACAGTCCGCAAATGATTCATGGAGGAAACTTCATTCAGATCCACTGCTGATGATCCGTCAAAGAGAGCAAGAAGCTCTTGCTAGTATTAAGAATAACCCTGTAAAGATGGCTATGATTCGCAAATCTGTATGCTCTTTAAGCCCACACTATTCCCTTCATTTTCCAAATATGACATTCGAGTGTTTGTGGCCATTGCTTGCTGTTATCTTAATGTCTCAGTTGATTATTACATTGTACCTTCTTATGTTTGAACGAAATCTCTCTTTGCATTGTCTAGGAAAAACATTTTACTGTCTTTCTGCCAGCTAGTATAATGCATGATATGCCTTGTTCTCTGCTAACAGGATTCTTGCTATAGAAATGTAGAAACATCTCTACCAACAACTTTATTATAACCTCCCTAGCCGTAGCAACCCGGAAGCAAATAGCTTTTTCGTGGGGCAGGGGTGTCGAACTGTCAGGTGTAGAGCATGTTAGGTTGACTGCACCTTTTATAATTTCCCGTTTCCTGTGGGAGGAGTGTCAAGCTTTGCTTTTTCTGTAACTAATTACATTTTACTGAGTAAGGAATTAACTGCTACTAAAATATTAATCCGCTTGTCATTCTCCCTTACTCTGATGTGCCCTTCAGCCAGTCAAAGTGTTTACTTGGCCGCATTTTCTTTCATTTACCGGTTTTTGTGTTTTTTTTTTGTGTCGTTTTTGGTGATTAACAAGATTTTCCCATTCTAAAGGTATTGAGGGCAGTTATTCTTTGGGGATTTTCTGGTAGCTGTAGGTTCAGACACAAGTCACTTAAATAATTCATCTAATTGCTTACTCCCTTTGATCCCCTGGAAACAGTTTCTCTGAATCCCTAATATAAGGGTAATGTCGTGTATATTCGATCTATCTACCGCAAATTGTGGGAGCCCTTGAGGCACTGTGGTAATAATGTTGTTGATGCTGTGCTGCTTAGTTCTCCCTCTTTCCCATCCCCATTTGACTTTGTTTGTCAATCTATGTCGATTTTGACCAGTAATATCTCACAATAGGAACAGTTACAACTTTGTAAAGATGATAATACGAAAATAGCTGATTTGATGAATGAAACGCGACAAATAATGGCTTGTATCCGTACGTATATTTGTAGAAATTGATAGTCAAATGAAGATTAGAAATTTGTGTTGGAGGTTGAAGTAGAGTCACTACTCACTAGACTACAAAGTAGGCATATGAGTGCACTCACTCGAACCTATGGTCAAACTCCTCCTGAATCTGGATGGAGCCTTGCTTTTTTTCTTCTTTGTTTTTGCGTGTGAAGGATTTTTTTTTTTGGTAAAGTACTAACAATCTCTTCTTATCAGGTGGAAGCAAAGAAGAAAGATGATGATGGAGCTTCTGATAGGAAGCAAAAAAAGGTCAAATCAAAATATAAAAGGCACTCCTCATCAAAGCACCAATCTGACTCGGAAAATGATAGTGATGAAGATAAGGAAAGAAAAAGAAAGGCAAACCACAAAATGAAGGAGCATGTGGTTTCAGATGAGGACTCAGAAGATAGAGAAAGGCGCCATACACATTCTCGCAAAGACCACAGCGGTGAAAAGCGGCGCCGTGATAGCCCTGTAAACAAAAGGCGGGATAGAAAAGAAGACCATGCACACTTAGACGTAGACAAGGATTCCAGGGATAGAAGAAATGGCAGCCCTGTAAACAGAAGGCGAGATAGAAATGAAGGCCGTGAGCACTTAGACATAGACAGGGATTCGAGGAATAAAAGAAATGGTAGCCCTGTAAACAAAAGGCGGAATAGAAATGAAGGCCATGAGAACTTAGACATAGACAGGGATTCGAGGGATAGAAGGAATGGTAGCCCAGTAAACAGAAGGCGAGATAGAAATGAAGGCCAGGAGGACTCAGACATAGACAGGGATTCAAGGGATAGAAGAAATGGTAGCCCTGTAAACAAAAGGCGAGATAGAAACGAAGGCGATAGAAGAAATGGTAGCCCTGTAAACACAAGGCGAGATAGAAATAAAGGCCGTGAGAACTCAGACATAGACAGGGATAGAAGAAATGGTAGCCCTGTAGACAAAAGGCGAGATAGAAACGAAGGCCGTGAGAACTCAGACATAGACAAGGATTCGAGAGATAGAAGAAATGGTAGCCCTGTAAACAAAAGGCGAGATAGAAATGGAGGCCGTGAGAACTTAGACATAGACAGGGATCCGAGGGATAGAAGAAATGGTAGCCCTGTAAAGAAAAGGCGAGATGGAAATGAAGGTCCTGAGCAGTTAGACAGAGACATGGATTCAAGAGAGAGAAGAAAGGATTATAGACACTCTCGCAGAGACTATGGAATTGAGAACCATGGAAGCCCCGTAAAGGAAAAAGCAAGTAAAGATGACGGCCGTCAGCGCCTCGATGTTGACAAGGATTTGAGAGAGAAACCTAGCAGCTCATCTCAAACCAATGACCTAAAGCATGCAGCTTTACCACCTAAGCCTGAATCACACAGGCGCCGGGGTAAAGCTCCTCAGCTTTCTGAAGAAGAAAGGGCTGCTCGTTTGAGGGAGATGCAAATGGATGCTGAGATACATGAAGAGAATCGTTGGAAACGATTGAAGAAAGCCGAAGAGGAGGATGCAAAGGAAGCCAGCAAAGCGACTGTTTCTCGGGGTTCATCATTCTTGGATGATGTTCAGAAAAGTGTGTATGGCGCTGAGAAGGGGGGGAGCTCGACGATCGAGGAAAGCGTGCGTCGTCGTAGCCATTTCTCTCAAGGACGGACACAAGTCGACGAACAGAATGCTTTCAGGAGGTGATTGAAGCAGCCCATTTATTTACCCACAAATCCTCACGACACTATTATCATGAGATTGACCTCACAGTCCCACACTATGCCACCTATGTGTCGATTATGTTTCGTTCTTCTGTGGGCTAATGGGTATTGTACTTGTTGACGTAATTTCCATGTATGGATCATGGTTTCAAAAGTTTAGACAATAAGAGGCTGTAAACTGTGAAGTTGGGTTGTCTTGTGATTTTGGATCTTACAGATGTGAAATACTTGTAGTCCAAGTGTGTTAACTATACGTTTATTCAAAGAAGTTATTATCACAACGTTGGAAGTTTCGGTTTGTGACTTCGGTTCTCATTGATTAGAGGAGACTGAAGAGCATTACAAATGTATTTTTGTTATTTGCTGTCGCGGAAATGCTATTAATACCACTGGTTGGTACTTACGAGTATTGCGTACTGAAACCACCCGATGATGCTATTACATTTTCCTTATTACATTTTCCTTGCCTGTCATCACATGATTCAGGCCTGTTTTCTTCATTCTGCAAACCAACTTTGGTAGTGATATTATTGTTTACTCCCAACTCATTGACTATGACTTTTTTCAAATAATATCGAACTAACGTAGGGTCATGGCTAATTGGCTATGAATAGTGATCGTGCTCTACAAGTATTCAGATTCGCAACGAGCATATTTTGAGGCATAAGGATCCCAATTATTGCAATGATCGAGTCCATCTATGGTCTTATGCCATTATTGTTGTCTTTGTGTTGTTTCTAAGCTGATGGAAGTTGCTCTCGCTGCAAGTACTGGTCATACATGACCCGTCACAAGGGAGACGCTTTGTACTATAATACCCTTACGACAGATATACTTTTGACCTAATATACTTTTTACATTTCAATCATTTTTTTTTACTTTTAATTAAAATACAAATAAAAATAGAAAACAAATAATGAAACCGACGAAAATATTAAAAATCATTGTAAACAAGATCATTGCGCAAATGCGTATCAACCAAGTACAAGTACATAAACGACGACAATTTAGCAGTCGCCTCCTACTCCTCCTTCTCGATGGCCTCATTCTTCACCTCCGTCTCCTTCTTCACCTCCTTCTCCTTCCTGTTGGCCATGGGCTTGGGGTTGTACATAGCCTCGGCTTCGGCCTTGATCCTCTCAACCGCTTTATTTTCGTCACAATTTGTCGTGTAACATTTTATTTATCGGTTTTGCCAATAAAAAGCCCAATTAAATTAGTTTGATAATCTTCAAAAAATATTTTATTTTAAAAACATAATATTTTATACTGATAATTTGTATATTTAAATGTTAGTATCCGCCATAAGATATTAAGTTATCAAAAAAAAATTTAGAAGTTACATAGAGAGATTTACAAGATTATTTCATTAATTATTGTTTTTTTTCAATGAGCGCACTATATCACAATTTTCCACGATAAATTCTTACGAATCTTTTTTCAGTTAGCTTATTAGCGTCAGGACTAGGGATGTCACTTGTCAGCAGGACGGGTATAAGCGGGTACTGCCCCACACCCGACCCAATTGGGGCGGGTATGGGTACAAAAATTCCACCCGCCATGGGTGGTGGGGCGGGGATGGGTTTTACATCATACCCAGCAAATACCCGCTATCCGCCAATTATTAAAATAAATAAATATATTATTATGACTTTTTATAATGTTTTTTATTAATTTTATTGAAAATCTTAAACTAGGATTATAAATATGAAAAATTACGGAAATTCATAGTGATTAAACTACATTTTATTTAAAAAAGTATCGACAAAAATTATAACATAGGTGGTTGGGTAAACGGGGCGGATACGGGTCTAGATGTTCACTTTGTGGGATGGATACGGGTCTAGATGTTCACTTGGTGGGGCGGATACGGGTATGGAAACTTGTACCCACCATGGGTGGTGGGGCGGGTACGGATATGAGAATTGCTTGGTGGGTACAGATACGGGGGAGCCTATATCCACCACTGCCCCGCCTCATTGACGTCCCTAGTCAGGACATACGTTAGGAAATCCAATCAATATATTGACAAGTAAATTGATCGGATAATATCATCTTCAAACTAAAATATTAGTCTCTTTGTTTTCTAAGTTATATAAATATATTGTTTTCACTATTCGAGACACTCACCATAGTCACATGTATTATTCTCATAATGTGGTTAATACAGAGGATTATGATTTGTGATGATCTTGAGGATTATCTTCAATAGTTAAACCATTTTTATGTTACAAACTTTATACCATAAGTGCATTTCCTCGTAGTCGAAGAGTAGATTGCAGAAAATGGAAGTAATCCATATGTTGCAAAAGATGGATCAGTTCTTGTTGGCAATTTTGAGTTAATGATCACGACACGAATAGTAGCAATGTTTCTCCGAAAACACTTATCGCAGTAGTACAAAATAAGGTCAGCATACAGTTATATACAGTACAACTGCAACAACAGTTGCTATCATGTGTCACCCAAAAGAACAGTCAGAAAACTGTTTAAGCCAGTACATAAGTCAGGACACGCTGTGTTCAGCCTGTAGCTCCTACGATCCGTTGGCTGATGGAGGATCAATCGCAACACTTTTCCCGTTATCTTTAGTAACCCCATTTGATGCAGGGTTTGATGAAGAAGAGGCGGATGTCTTGCCTTTCCTCAACACACTGTCTTCATCCTCATCAGATTCTTCTTCCTCCATGAAAGAACCCTTGCGCCGAAGTTCCTTCACTTTCAGAAACTCGTCGTAATGGGCTGTCCTGAGCGCTTTGAAACTTTCACTCCGATTTAAATCTGCCATAATGATGAAACCCTACTCAGCGTGATTAAAGAATGGAGGAATATGCATATTTTTTTGTCGACAAATAAGATGAAACGAAGTTTATAAATGAGCAAGACTTGTCTAAATTTCAATGGAAACTAGTTATGTGAAAAGATATGTCACAAACCTTGTTTGACTACTTTCTAGCATTTTCACAGAGTTCATTAAAATTTAAAACCATTAGTATGCAAATCCATCGAAAACACATGGAGGGAAGGAAGTCGCTAAAAGAAGCCTAGTCCTCATGACTGGACATCGCTAGAATTCGCCCACTGACTGCCATAAATGCAAAACATATTTGTTCATTATTCCTTTCGAACATCTATTTGTAAGTTGGTTTTACCAGTACTAACACAGACGAATAGCCACACAGAGAGTTAATTAAAATTTAAAAATATAAAATAGTACTCGGTCAGTCCAACCAATAGGTTAAGTCATGCTTTGCGTCCATTTTTTTATTTAAAACACATGCAGGTGGATTACAGAGTCCCACACTCATTCTCCACCACCCAAAGACATTGGCTCAACAGAGAGAACATCACATTTGTCCACACGATTTTCTGTTCTTTGGGAAAACAGTTTGATCCTTGATGCAATTTTCAATATAGGTCAACAAAAAGGGTCTCTCTTTTTTCTACCCTGGTAAGGCTGCGTACATCTCAGCAGCCCCACCTCCCACCATTTGCGGGAATTCTTGAGATGCCAAGGTAGTGTTGTTTGAAGACGATATAATTCTGCGTACAGATACGTCATAATTCTGCGTACAGATATGTTACTTAGCTAGACTCAAAATTTAAATCAATAGAAAACTGGTGTTATAACACCAAAGAGCATGACTTTCAGTCTACAAGCAACATGATAGTACTGTTGTACAGTAACAGCTCATCCACATTGTAAAAGTAGACAGCTATAACTAGCAATGGCTGAGAAAAGATCATACCAAACATCACCGCTAAATCTCTGGACAACCTGATATATGCACTAAAAAGAGGGTGGAATGGAAAGTTATGAAGCAAATAAAAGAGAGAGAAAGCTACACCGCAAAACTACCTTCATCATCCTCCTGACCCTCATCCTCAGAAGACGTCCAGCCACCAGACTGCTTGGTGCTCATTGTAGTTGAAGAACCTACATCATCCAAAGCATGACGGACAGCTTCAGCATGCTCAGCAGCATCAATACACTCATCGAAAGTACCCCCACGTATTGGAGACAAAGAACCTGAACAAGCCAAGAGGATATAGAATATTAGAATACTTTGAACCAAATAGAAACAAAACCCTTTTAGGAAGGTCATCCTTGTTTCCTTCTCAAGGAAGGATTTAGTAATATTTACGCAGAATGAGACCAATAAATGCACGACTACAAATATTTGCAAGAGAATATTTCTGAAATTGAGGAAGTTTGTGCTAGAAGTGATAATCATGTTATGAATAATGCACATGTAGCGGCAATTTGCTAAAAAAGACACCACCAATTTTACTAGTTTCATGCCTGAAGAATGAACTACCGGATAGTCCCCATTTTATTTTCATTAGTAACTACAACAAAAATTGCACATGGCGCCTACAATTTAAACTTACTACAAGCTACTACAACATATTTGAGAATAACATAAGAACCATGCAGATGTCAACTGTACCAATGAAATATAATTAAAATGCTAACCATCATCTTCAATCATTGGGTGATATGGTGTTTTAGGCTCAGTGATCTTCTGTCGTACAGGTTTATTCTTCTCGATTTCCCCCAAATTGTCCTCATTCCACCTAACACGTCCTCTGTTCCTAATAAGTGCAAAAGCAAGTGTGTGACAATACATGAGTGATGAGACACAAAGACACAGGATATTATCTCAAAGAGCTGCAACTTTTGCAAAAAAAATTAGATCATTCAGTCTATACAATATTGGATGCCAATAAGTTAACTACACAATAATCCTTTTATGTCACGGCTAAAGATAAGTCATTTGTATTCATCAGACATCAAGCGAATCATTTCTTATGAACCTGGCCCCTAAAATGGCTATTAAATTACTTGGAAGTTGGAATCCAATGACTCAATAGTTTGTTTCTCCCCTGTGCTAGACTTTCTGCATCTTATCCCTTGTCTTTACTCACCAATTTACCATACATATCATATTAAATGTCTCTCACATTCTCCTTTCCTGGCTCATTTCGCAAGACGAACACATTTATGATTCGACTCAAGGAGAGAGAAGAGGAAGCGACTGCCTCGTTAAGGATTACACATATACCCAGGGTGACGGAACTTTATTTAGTTGCCTAATAATCATTAACCATTATGAGATCCGCCTCAGGATCGCCTATCATTAACATTTGAACCTGTTTTTTGGCTGCCTTACATTCCTCCAATTTAGAGGTTTTAACATTTAAATAATGCTTATAAGCCATTTAAGTCCATCCATTCCTGAATTGACATTAAAACAACAACATAAGCTTAGTGCCTCGAGCTCCCACAAATAGCAAGGTAAGAGGGGGGCTCGGATGTTTAGCACCCTTTCCCAGCGCCCTAGCTACACCTACAAACTGCACAGTGTACGTTAATAGTTAATGTCTAATTTGTTTTAAAAGACGTAAGATCACAGCAAGGCTATGAAGAGTCATGGCGAGTGGCAACGAGGCGTAACTGTGCATTTCAGGACTCATAGCCTCTATTCATGCGGGACACATTTTTTTTGCAGACAAACGTGTATTTTAAAATACTCCCTCCACACTCATTTTCACCCCATTTCAATAAAATACTCCTCTCATATATTAGAAGAAATGGGGTGAAAATGTGTGGGTGGAAGGAGTAACATTTTGGGCATCTGATCTCCAAATAGCGCTAAGATGTAAAGTTGCACCTTGTGTGCCTAGGGCGTGCCTCGTGCAAATGGTGAAAACTGGGCCTGAGGACCTAGGTGCACCAGAAGCTAAGAATGCCAATGGTTGACAAATGCCTATGAAATTACATACCCAGAACTCCAAATTTATAGGAGCATGAATGAAAAATAAAGCACTCGTTAGTAACACAAAGCACAATTGCTAGTCTTGCTACAAAGAGGAGAAATTATGCATGTCTCTAATTACAAGTTACAACAATATTAGACAAGTACCTCAAAGAACCCACCTATGAAGGGGTAAGGTGGTCAAATGTATGTGTGACCTTACCCTTGTGTTTCCCTTGTATTGAAAACAAGGATAGACTGTTTCCACGCAACCATCTCTATTCAACACAAAAAAATTATAAACATAAAGGTCACATACTCCATATCTCTAAGTGGTGATCTCCCAAGACTATCCACAGCAAGCAAAGCAAGCGGCAAGCGGCCTGCGTTTACAACAGATGTGTAGAACTAGTTATCATCAAGACAATGTTCATGTAAAAGATTCTCTTATACAAGATTGGGACAGGTTTAACGAAATGAGAGACGTAAAACAAAAAAGGACAGTACAGAAATACACGAATTTTGTCCAAATGGGCAGCAGTATGAAGTATAAACATCAACAAATTGAAACCGATAAAGCAAATCAAACAAGGTTTAACATGTCCTCCATCTAAACTCATCCCAAGAATAATTTAATTATTTCTGATACAAGTATAGTTCAACAGAACTTTGGTATACACGAATGCTCCCCAATCTTTAGGAGCACCCAAACTGGTGACTGACCAACAAGCGGATCAGTCTCATATCTTGTAACTTTCAAAGAAGATGCGAGATCGACAGTAGCTCAAAGGCCTCAAACTAACTTGAATTGGACCATTAGCCACCTCTCACGCATGAAATAACCTAAAGGCCTGCTACAGTTTTTGCCAATAACTACAGAGGTTTTGGATTTGCTTATGTTCAGCACAAGTTTGCTGTCTCCCTCGGATGGGCCTAATTCTAATGGCTCGCTTGGACTGGATGCAATTCTATTGTTATTAATAGTAATCGAGTTCCAAACAGAGGATACAGTAAGGAAGGTGATGGTGGTGACTGGCGAAGGACAAATAACGAGTGGTGAAGGAAGGTGAGGCGTGGTGAACAATTGTTACTTCCATATAATTCCGAGGGTCAGATATTACTCCATATCTAAGACGGGAATTGGAAAGTAGGTAACTATTACCCACGTAATGTGGTATTCCATTCCCTACCTCTATCCACTGTTGCAACTACGTCCTACTTTCCTTCGTGTTATGCTTCCAGTCTCTAACAATTACCATAAATTAGTATACATAACGAGTCAATACTACAAAAAAGTGATATATCACAACTACTTGTGTAAGACCAACTTACACAAGCACAGTGTAAAACGGATGGCTTTGATAACTCAGAAGTACTTTTTCACTAGGATGGGACCTTATGATCTCTTTGTGAATTGGATCCATATTACACACAACTTGTGTAAAACCGCCTTACCACGGCTACAAGAGACCAACAACAATGTCAAAGTGCATAACATTTCCTCAACTAAATACTAGATATATTGCCTCCGTCTCGGTCATTTGTTGTCATATTCTATTTTTGGGTGTCTGAGTCAATTGTTGACCTTTCTATTTTAGGATTGCATTTGATGAGCAATTCAATCCGTCACACTCAATTTGGTCCACTTGTCATCTTATAATTGGCTCACTCCTCTTTCCTTGGTCATTGCGCCAAAACCAAAGGACAACAATTAACCTCTAAACTTACATCAACTACATGAAAATACAACTAAGCATCCTCATATACCCAGCTAATTCCTCAATAAAAAACAACAATCCCCACAAAAAAATATCATAATAACAAAAGAGCAACAATCAATCAAAACCCAATAAATTAAAATACCACATAAATAAAATACTAATTTAATTGATTACATATGAACCCTAAAATCATGTTTGCATCATGGTAAGAGGCAATGAAGTAATATTTCAAGGGTTAAAATAAAATAAAACAAAATTAAAAAAATAAAATAAAAAACGAGGGGATTAGGGAAAATGAGATCATTACCGGGAATGTATTGATTAAATTTCAGCAAATTTGAGGATCAATAGACGAAATCCGGGAAACTAATTGAGATTGAGATTTATTTTTCAATTGTTGAGGGTATAGAGACGTCCTGTATTTGGGTAGGTTGCTACTTTTTGTTCAACCAAAACACCCTCTACTTTCTCATTTAAGGAGTTGACTTCCGTGGTTAGGACTTTTTTTTTTTTTTTTAAGATAATAAAACTAGATTGATTCTCTAAGGTAGGACCAACCTATTTTATTCTCTCAAATGATAGAAGCAAGTTGAAATCACCGGCTTTCAAAACACCTCGAAAGAGTTGGACATGAATGGCCAATAAAAGCCATAAAGTCGGCAACTTTGTTTGCTTCACGAAACCAATGTTTAATTATCATTTCATCAAAAAACTGAAGATCTAATTTTACATCTTTGATAATACTAGACATAAATAATCACCTTCCACAATTAACTTTGAGATTCTTAAGTATTTAGCTGCTAAAATGCCTTCTCTTAAAGCGAGAGCTTCTGTGGTTAGGTTTAGTCAGGACTCTTGGGGTGGTCAAACTTTAGGGTCGACCCGTCTCACCCCTCGGTCTTAATCTGTCCATGTGACCCGCGAAAAGACTAGTCTGATTAGTTAGAATGTAGGGTTGAGACTGAATCTAAAAATGTAACACCCTCGTACTCTGAGACACCTTACCAAGGACTACCCCTGAATACAAAGATGCTACCATCTCGGTTTCCCGAGGCAGTGAACATCATAGAAACAATAAAGAGACATTATTAATATAAATATAGTTTATTGAATACAAAATCCTTCTCCAAAAACGGAGTACAAAGCCAAACTAAAACAAAAGTGTAACTAATATCGTCTGTGGAAGTTAATGTATATCGTGTGACTCCACCCTGCTAACCCCGCCGCG
Source organism: Silene noctiflora (assembly GCA_009801015.1). NCBI lineage: Eukaryota > Viridiplantae > Streptophyta > Magnoliopsida > Caryophyllales > Caryophyllaceae > Silene > Silene noctiflora. The sequence continues at coordinate 60,683 of VHZZ01001324.1, read as the reverse complement.
TAGTCAGCAACCATCATCGTCATTACCTGCTAAACTAACTGTTCACCATCCCCGAATGGATCACCACAGTTTTTAAAACATTAAATGGGGTCGATCAACTGAACAACTATATACGATACAATGCAAATATAAAGTAAAGTACTACACCTCCACCACCAACACCACCACCAACACCACACCACATCACAAGTAGCCGACTACACACCGAAATATGTAGCCCTCTCAGTGGAAGACCGCAGCCAACCACCTAAACCACCCACAATAACCCAAGTCCTTTAATGTGCACATTCTCCTACGCTGAGAGAACGTAGGAGGCGAACAATGGAGGTGAGACCACCTCTCACAATGACTCACAAACAATATCACAATACCGATCACATAACAATCATGCCCAACACCATCATCCACCACACCAACTCCGCCATCACAATCACAATCATAGAATAACATCATAAGCACAGTACAACCGTCACATTAATATGCATATAATTCAACAGACAATTGAGTAGGAAAACCTACCTTATTCAGCAATTCAGAATAATCAAGCAAATCAGAAAGCCTCTTCTATGAAATCTCCTCCTACAACGCATTAATTCATACAATACGGCACAATCCCTTCTATAAACCCCCAATTCAGAAATTAGGGTTCTAACAACATATTAAAAGACTCAATCGAAGACTTACCTTTACCAATACGATCTTACGATGCGTAGAAACCCCAACAAATGATTAGACACGCGCCGCGGAAGAGAAGAATCAGAAGGAGAAGCAGTAACGGAGTTTAGGTTTTGTTTAGAAAGCGAAATAATTATGAATTACTGCTTCCCGTTCTAATATTTATACTTTCCGCTAAAACCCGATACGAACCGGACACTCGGTCGAGTTCCCCACTTCCAAAACTCTGACAGACCTACACCATTGGGCACTCGGTCGAGTACCCTGTACTCTACCGAGTGTCCCTATACTAAAAATACCGTGTATTACAAAGAAATTCAACCCGACCCACACTCGACAGACTTGGATCGGGTCAGTTACGGGGTCCATCACCGTTACGACCGACCAATATTGACCTATCCCTACACCGGGCCGATTTTGGGTCCGACTAGCTAAGCCATGCCTAAATGTTTGACCACCCCTAGTCTGGAGAATGGTTTTGCATTTTTATCTAAATATAAGCTAAAATAATCGGTGTCTTTTAAAACGATGTTATAATGCGCTAAAAAGCATCCAACTTATCCACTTGCATAAATAACATCCTTACATAAGTCCCACTCCCTCACCTCTATATGCCACTAGGGTCGACAACCATTGAGACATCAACATAGCCACCCTAAATTGTCTATCAACGCTTCCAACACTAGACACAAGCTTCCCCATCCAATCTTTGACATCGGTGCTACTAGACTTTGATAAAAAAACGTTTTTCTCTGTTATACAATCTTTGACCATCAAAAACTGTTAATATAATGTTGAGCCCTACATTAAATTAGGCTAATTAATTTGTTAGATCTCGACTTAACTAATTAAGTTAATATAATTATTTTAATGATAAAAAAAATGATTTGATTAAAAAAGCCAAGGAAATATTCGATTCCAGACGCCGTGGTTCATAGATTATACATTAAAGGTAGTACATCTAATTATGTAATTTATGAGTTTTCTAATAAAGTTTTCGAGTTTTATTTTAAAGAATATGACTTTTTACTACAAAGTTTTTGAGTTCCCCCTCTTAAATATTAAGTTTTAGAAAAATACAACATTACTTAAAAATTATACTTATAAATTCAATTAACTTTAAGTTTTAACATAAAAAAGATTAAAATATAACTTGTAAATTTTAAAAAAGCTCATACCTCCTGTGGTTGTTTGATCAATTAATATCAATCTTTACACCTCACCACCAAAAAAAAAAAAAAAAACTCGAAAACTTGAAAAGACGGTATCGAGAGTGGAAGTATCACTGTGAAGTCTCAACTTCATCTCCGACACTCCGATATCTTGGTTGCTTCCTCATAATTCTGCATTCTTCATCTGGTATTGTTCTTTTCTTTTCTTCATTCTGCAATTTTCACCACATTTATTATATTGATTATACTCCGTAAACCGTATCATCTTCTTAGTGTTAAGTGTTGATCATGTGTTTGATGCTTCGAAAAGTGTTACTTTATGGCATAACACTGTTAATGATTGATTAATTATGTATTTGGGATTCGGACTTATCATAGTTGATGATATAATTATGATATGAATCGGTGTTTTAGTAGTAGTTTGTTGATTAACGATGATACTGAATTCCCTAGTGTAGTATAAGGGAAAAAAATTTATCGGCTTAATCGAATGCACAACATTTTGTGGTTGATTTAGGTGCATCACATGATTATAACTGGTGGTGGTACCAGTATTTGAAGTTTGGAGGCCACACCATAGGTTGAAAATTTTGAAAATTCTTCGGGGTGCGAAAAGTTTCTGGAAGTTTTATTAAAAAGTTTCATCCTTTTCATTTTATATGAGGGCATGAGGCGGCACGCCGGCACTAGTTATACATTACTCCGTCCGCTTCAATTATTTGTTTACTTTTATATTCTTTGTGAGGAGTATTTTAGGCAAAGATAAACAAATGATGATACAACGAGAGTATAATGCTAATGATGTATGTTTTCAGCTCTCCGATCTGTTGATGAATAGGAGTGTCGTGATTATAACTAATGGTGGTGCCAAGTTTGGGGATAAGCAATAGGCTGAAAATTTAGGTCTGTGATTAAGTTGTGCAATACAGTAACTTCAGAAAAAATTTCAAATTTTTTAATGAAGATTCATTTTTTTTACACTTCATAGGAGGTGGCAACCGCTGCTAGCCCCTACTCTGTTACGAGCTATAATGCCAGTGATGCATGGTGTGAGCTACCCGGAAATGAATCTATTGATGGCGTATCTGATAATATGAGTGTCATTTTATGAAAACGCTTTTGATGTATCTGGCATTCGAAGAAATATATTTATGTTAGCCTTTAAAAGTTCATTTTTTGTACATTTGTGTTTATCCTATGTGTTTAGGTCCGAGAGTGTGGGACATGGTAGCTCTTACCAGTGTAAGAGAAAAAGGAGTATCAGGAAGGCGGACATAATGTTTTCTCTTATTCATGGGCTCTGGAAGTATATGTTCAGTAAGACTGAATTCCATGTTCTTATTCTTGGAATCGACAAGGCTGGGAAAACGGTTAGTTCATCGGCTCCTAGGTTTATGTTCTCTCATACGCTGTCAATCCACATATTTTCTTTGTCTCTTCTGTTGGTCATATTGTCATGATATGGTATTATGGTGTGTGCGCATAGTTTCATACCTAGCTGTTTACTAGTAAGAATGTTTTAACCTTTGTATAGTTTGTCTTTCTTCTGGTATGTTAAACTCGTGTCTTATATTTTTATGAAAGCCATTTGTACTTAACGATTGTATCTTCCACAATAATTGAGTAAATTGTTTATGGTACATTAGTACGGTCATCAAATTTGAACAAGTTTAGTTGTGGTGGAAGGGAGAAGCACCTCAATGTCTTGACTTGATTACATGAAACTATGAAAGTGTTATTTGAGATAAGTTCCATTGCGCCTTTGTTCATTCAACTTATTTTACGATGGGCTTCCTTACCTGTCCTAAGTTGGGCATCGGACCGGTGACATTGGGAGTGAAACTATTAGGCACACGTAATTTGAAATTTTGAATTTCTGAACACTTGGTTGAAGCCTTGAAGGTAAAGCACATTGTCATCAAGCCCACTTAACATGGATTTACGTATATATTTTTGTGTCCTTTAATGGTATATTTTCCTACTTAGTGGAGTAATATTTATCCTCCCGTCATCATTTTACTTCAGCTTAGTTACCCAAATTGACACATCAATCTTTGCCAGACATGTGAGTTGTGACTAGCAAACTAAAGATATTTTGCATGTAGTAATATTGATTTCAACATCTTTCAGACTTTACTGGAGAAGTTGAAAGAACAGTACTTAAATTTGGAAGGCCTTCCCCCTGATCGAATTGTTCCAACAGTGGGACTCAACATTGGGCGTATTGAAGTGGCGAACACAAAACTTGTGTTCTGGGACCTGGGTGGCCAGGTATAGGCCCTGTATGCGATTGAGAAATTTTCGCATGCCTAAACTATTCTTCTCTGCTTTTTTTAACTCCATGACTTGCACAAATGCGATTTTTCCATGACGAATACAAATTATTCTAGCTTAGCTCCCAGGGTAGCTACAGCCTACAAGTTATAGCTGCCACAACATCTATCTTAGCATACATTCATAGTTTTTCTAGTATATTGCTCATTTTTTTGTGAGCATTTGAAATTATTTGTTTCTTTAGCAAATTTAAGGGCTAGTCGTATATATCCATAATTCTATTTGTAGGGTGCATCAACCACAGTTTACTAGTTTACTGTAACCAGCCTCGTCCCACACATTGAATCTAATAAGATGTTAGTGCTTCACCATTTAGCTGACTATTAACAAGCTGATCATACATTTAGCTTATACCTTCCATTCGGTACTTTATAATCCCACAGGAACCTTCTAAGACTAAGTTTTAGCTTTTATATTTGATGATGTATCGTGTTTTCTTTGTCAGCCTGGCCTTCGTTCAATATGGGAGAAATATTATGAAGAGGCTCATGCTGTGCTTTATGTTGTTGATGCAAATAGTCCTTCACGTTTTGAAGACTCAAAGTCTGCACTGGGTTAGTTTTTGTTTATTTTACCACTCTGTCTTTTTTAATGTGGATTTTCATTATGATAATAAATTGTTTCAAGACTAAAATATCCTGATTATTTGATATCTCCAGAAAAGGTTCTTCGACACCAGGATTTACAAGGTGCTCCTCTTCTGATTCTAGCGAACAAACAGGTATTTGGTCACTTTTGGTGCGAAGCTTCTGAAACATACTTTTGGTATTGACCAACGGACACACAGTGACACAACTATATGCTTTAGGAAAGTGAATAGGAAACTAAATGACTTTTTTGTTTGATGTCATGCAGTCCTATGTTACATTCACACTTCACTTAGTCATAGTGTTGCACTTGCGTATCTTATGCAACTCACGGCAAATACAACCCTAGACTCGTGTCCGAGCCGCCTGAATTACACATGACACTGGCGGTATCAAAATAGAGCAAGAAGAGAAAGTAAAAAGTAAAAAAATGTACTAATAAAAAAAACACTCCAAAAAAGAAGAAAATGGGAAGAGGCAACGGCCCGCTTAAAACGAAAGGGAGATTTAAATTTCCTCTTTCATTGTTTCATGCATAACTTATTGTATTTGTATTGATTGTTTTTGTAGCTGGTACTCCTTACAAACTAGATCACTAGTTTATTAATGTGATATTGTAACATTATAGAAATATTTGGCAATACAAGAGGAGGATACTTTTAATAGTCTTGTTTCTCAAAATGGGTCGTGATCCATATCTACATAATTAGTCAAGACACTTGTTTTACCGTATCCAATGGTCGCTCAAATTATTAAAATAGTGTCACACACTACACGTTGTCTACCAGGGAACACCTTAACAGTGTGTTTGAGTAGCGTAGACATCCACTTATCTAACCAGGCCGTTGGAAATTTTCTTGATGCATACACGCTACATGGTACTATCTGTGTCCATGAATAAATTTGGTGTGCTTAGAGCAAAGATTAAGGAACGTGTAATATGTAAATGTTAACACCAAAACTTGGGAGAGACGGTCTCTCACTAAGTTATTGAGAGACCAATCTTTCGTACCCATTTATATGCTTTTCGTGACCCTTTTATTATTGACCGTGACTGTAATTTCTTACCCATTTTACATGATAAATGTACCTATTTTATTTTTAATCATGATTTGTACCTATTTTTATTACCTTTAGTACCATTTTTTCTTGAAACTGTAAAATGGTCTCTCAATAAACGTCTCTCAGGAGACTTACTCGAATGTTAATGTAGGTTGATGGAAGATGTGGGGTTGCAAACCATTTTGACCACAAATACTGTATAAAATAGAAATATTTCAAGTGGAAAGTTCGTACATACACCTAAAAATGGAAACCGGAAAGGGTGTTAATATGAGGATTAATGTTGTAAGCCGCAGTGACTTACCTATCTTCATACTCCCTCTCTTGTGTGACAGGATATTTCTTCAGCAGAATCAGCTGCAGAAGTGGCTCGATATCTGGACCTCAAAAAGTTGGATGAGAGGGCCTATATGTTCCAAGGTGTTTCAGCCTATGACGGGTAAATTTTGTTCAACCTTTTACTCTTTTTAGTTTCATGTTATGGTGGGTAAATCCTAGTGTCAGGAACTCCTGAACTGGAAATCACATTAGCTCCATGTTTGTTTCTTTTATTAGCTATGTTACTTGGAACACTACATTATCTCACACTGACACCTGAACACTCAATTTTAAGGAAAAAACATTAGGATATTCCACTAAATAGCCGAGCCTGATGCTTAGACAGTAGACAGTCTGGACACACCACTTTCACTATGAGGGGGATTTTTGAACGTATGGGGCAATTCCAAAAAAATTGACTAGGTCTTAAGTCCTTTGGCAGGTTGGCAGTTGATCACACTTCTATGGTGATAAAAATGTGATTATTAGACATACCAACCAATTTCCTCCTCTTTGTTATCTGTGTTGTGTAACTCGACAAAGATAAATTTGTGGTTTGGCTTGAATGCAGTAGAGGGATCAAAGAAAGTGTAGAATGGCTTGTGGAAGCTATGGAGAGAAGCAACCGAACTGAGGTGCTGAGAAGTCGTACACCTGCTGCCACTTGAATGAATGTTTCCTGCTGACACTGCTAAGTAGTAATACACTTACACCTTCTGTACATAAATTAGGATGTACTTTTCGGAATCTTGGTTCATATCGGATGCATTCACATTTTCAATTTGTAGCTCCGCAGAATGGCCTTGATTCGTTTCTGTCTGATTTTACGCTGCTGAACTTAATGAAGGCGGAAAAGATACAAGCATTCGGTTTGTCAAACTGACGCTAGATCTAATCCTGTTATTACATGCTCTGCCCATTTTGTTTTGATCTCCCATTTCCAATTGGAGTAGGAATTGATTGAAATCTGTTGTCACGGGGCTTATTGCACATACCAATTGTTGTAATTTCCTTTAACCATTTCGATTGACCCGATGATAGATATGCATAATGCACCATACATCCAGCTATTTTGTATGTACTTACACATACCCGACACCCGTAAGGCCGTAAGATACGAGTAATAACTATAGTCTTCAAGCAAGAATTGTTACTCTATTCCTAGCTAGTAGCTACAACAATTCAAAGGATTCAACTTTTCTATTTCTTTTTTTTTTGACGATGAACTTTCATAAATAAAACGAGGCTACTTAACGTTCAGTTAGTTACATAAGGTTCAGCTAGTTACATAAGGTTCAAACACAAAAAAAATCACACTTTCTTTTCTATAAATCTATAAATAAACAACCCTATAACGGAAGTTAAAATACTCAATTTACCCGAAGAAAATTTTTCTTTACAAAAAGAAGACTTGACTAATACTCCAATAAATAATAATTTTATAAGACAATCCTACAATTAAGACCGATTCATTTACAAAGAGTCCGATCATAAAAAGTATTTTTAAATCGTTAATTTTTTGACAGCTTCACATTTTATTATATCTTCCGACATATTTAGATAAATCGTTATCATCATATCATTCCAAAGTTTAGGAGGTCGCTTTACCTTAATCAGAGGTCTCAGATATCTCATGAGTAAGAGTCTTACCGGCCTTATGGTTTTACTTAGTTCGTATTCGGAATAAACCGGATGATATACATCACAAAAAAAAGATTTAGCTGTGCAAAGATAATGAAATAAACCGAATATTATAATTTTGTTCGGACATTTCGCATCTTCAGGATTTATCATACCATAAGACGGTCTCACCGCAAAATCACGGAGGATAAAAAAAGAAAAAGCCCAAAGAAAATTTCACTAAAAGGAAAGCCCATATATCACATCCAGTGACACAATCAGCCCAAAAATAAAATTAGGGTTTTGGCAATATAACCCCCAATTCATTTTTCATCACCACTACATTTATAGTTTCTCATCTTAGGGTTTCTACTTTCTTCAATCTCTCTGCCGCGATTTCACAACATTTGCTACAATGGTTCTCAAGTAATCTTTCTCTCCTTCCTCATTACCCTAATCTATGTATTTCTACACTAATTTGTTCATTATCTTTGCTGATTAATCCATGACTTACATTTGATTCCCGATCAATTTTATGCAGAAATGCATTTCAATGTGAAAAATGTTGTCTTAATTTCGTAGATTTTATTAATTCATGCGATTTCGTGATGTGGGTATCTGCTAATTTTGTTGTTGGAGTGATAAAGATTGTGTCTTTGAACTTAGTTTGTTTAGTTTGAGCTTAATTGTGTTTTATATTTGAGAAATTTAGGGTTTTTCACATGATTATAGGTTCGTTGGTTGTTTGGCTAGATGGGTTGATCTAGTAATCGAACTAGTTTGAAGTTGTATTGAAATGAGATGCATTTCATAGTTTGATCGAGACGGTTTGTTGCCTTTTGAATTCGTGTGAATGATCCGATTGATTTGGGGTTTTTACGATATCGATTGGTGAGGATTTTCGTGGACTTTTAATGTATTTGGTACTGGGTTCTTGGTAGGGTAGAATTTGTAGTAGCTTTAATGGTTCAAGCTTGTTTGAATATAAAAAGACGACGAGGTGGGAGGGAGGGAGAGGACCATGGGAATGAACCAATCCATTTTTCCATCATACCTTTCCGAGGGATTTTGGTTTGCCTTGTTGAATGAAGACGCATGAATCAATATTCCCTCACCTTTGTTTCCTTCCTAACTCAATTTTGCTAGCTAAACATAGGAAATTTGGTTATTCCCCTATCTTTCCCTCCAAATCTTTCCAACGACTATGTGTTGAGTGTATTGATCTGGGTGACTTGTTATAAATTTGGTTTTTGGTGATAGAGCATTTGTCTGTTATATTTGAATTTTTGAGTACGGAGTATTAATTTGGTGATTTTATAGCAATTGTGTCCAATGATGAGAGACTAGTTAGAGTCTTAAGTAAGGATAAAGCCTTTGTTATAGTTTTTTTCATTGTTCATAGTGATTTAGGAAGTAAAAATTTACGAAAAGAATACAATTTTCCAATTTGTTTGTTGCCCCTCGTTGTGTTTTAGGGGTCTTGACGTGGTTCATTTTTACTATTTGTGATGCTTTAGTATTTGTCATATTTCTCTTAAGACTATGCTCATAACAATCTAGGTATGTTAATCATACTGTCTAGTGTCAAGTCTGTCAATTGCGTAGTCTTCGATACTGATACTGATTGTTGTTCTCAGAACTGAGCTCTGCCGTTTCAGCGGTGCCAAGATTTATCCTGGAAGGGGTATTAGGTTTGTGCGAGGAGACTCCCAGGTAAAGTAGTTTGTGCTGTGCTCATCTCTATTTTGTGTTTGTAATTTCATTTTTATCCATAATTCTAGAAGCCATCGAATTATCTGACAACGGGATGTTGCTCTTGAAGGTATTCCTTTTTGTTAATTCTAAATGTAAGAGGTACTTCCACAACAAACTTAGGCCAGCAAAGCTTTGCTGGACAGCTGTCTACAGAAAGCAGCACAAGAAGGTTAGTCCTTGGTTTTCTTTCTATTATTGTGAGCATCATTTAAGAGTTTATTAATTTCTAATTGTCGAGAGTTACACAAGCATAATTGATTATCGTTAGCTTTACTGTATTGAATTTCATATATTTTGCAGGATATTTCTGCTGAAGCTGTGAAAAAGAGGAGAAGAGCCACCAAGAAGCCATACTCAAGGTCCATTGTTGGTGCTACTTTGGAAGTCATCCAGAAGAAGAGAGCTGAGAAGCCGGAAGTAAGAGATGCTGCTCGAGAGGCTGCTCTACGGTTAGTTCAGAGTTTTACGTTTACATCTGTTACCATTGTCCCTACGCTACATCTTATCCTGCAACCTATGCCGGACACACACACACACTTGATGCTCCATCATGGGTTTGACAACACTCATATGGACGTATAGTATACTTCAAACTGAGTACGACCAATGTAGCTTAGTCACAGCCTATATGGGTTTTTAGATCTCTTTCAGCGTCTTCAATAATCTAACATTAATTTATTACCAGTGAGATCAAGGAAAGGATCAAGAAGACCAAGGATGAAAAGCGTGCAAAGAAAGCCGAGGTAGTAGCCAAGACGTCAAAGGCTCAAGGAAAGGGAATACCTAAGGGAGGAGCCGCTAAAGGCCCTAAGCTTGGTGGTGGTGGTGGAAAGCGCTGAACAAAATCACTTTCCTAGTCGTAGATTTGTCTAGTTGAAGACTTGTGCAACTTTGTGCCTTGTTATGTTTCACTTCGTATTTCAAACACCTAACGCTGAATCGCGAGATTTTTGGTTAAACCGAGTTCTTTATTTTTCTCATCACCTTGGCCTCGTTTTCACAGCCATGTTGATTGTTTGATGGCATTCTTATCCGGTTTTTACTATTTTTGAATAATCACACTCAGAAAGCTCTAAAACCAGGAAGCTAAACTGAACATTACCAATCTGCTGTTTATGCATTAATATAGCACTAGAAATCTACGAATTGGAGTACAATTCAGCAAATTTTACAACTAAAAGGTTTGATCTTATTTTTGTTATTTGATACATACATCCGATATGTACAACTAGATTGTCACTTTGTATGTTACAAGGAAAAGAAAACCGAAGATGGAAATCTAGATGATCTTCGATTTATGACTATTGGTCGAAACACCCTAACCTTTGGGGGAACGCCATCTAACTCCTCCTTCCAACCTTTATTTGTCACACCTTCTGTATTCACCCATGTAAGCAATAACTATATTGGTTTTATACGTTTGTCAGATGAGAAGTTAATTGGCGTGCCTCCATTTAACTGAGTCTACATATACATGTTATATCAGGACTGGCAAGGGCCACCTTGACTTAGCATCCTTGATGAGCCAAGTTGCTGAGGCGAGAAGCGGTCCTCAACACTTGTCTTATTGCCAAACGGCGTTGTTCCGGTAAGAGTCTTGAAAGCGAAGTCGATGCATGGATCAGTAAGTAAGTTGCCAAAAAGAGGGCACCCTGGCACACCTATTGGCCTACTTTCACTGTTTAGTCTACCGAACTTCTCCAAGGTTGTTGAGCTTTGGTAAGGACTTGCAACGTTCTTTGGCCCCCATTCCTGTTTTGGCAGCATGGATGTTGGAATATAAGGCATGTTTGGAATATTAGTAATGTATTGGCTTACTGGTAGACGGAAGTGAGGCTTGGTGTCATGTCCCTGATTGGGTTTAGCCCTCGTTTCAGATGTTTGTCCTCCTAGAAGGGATCCAATATCTGGTGCTGAAATATAGACGGTTTTATGACCCTCTTTCTCCTTGCGCAATGAATCTATAATTTCTCCTAGGTTTGGTATGTCAATTGCATCGGTCTCATCACCTGTGATGCACAAAATATCACAAAATACACAGAAGATAACATCCTAACATCAGCATGTCACTGCAATCTTGCAGAAATCTGCAAGCTTTTATGTGAAGTCATTAAAGTGATATGATTTTATCCGTCACCAAAAAAAACTGGCCTTGCGGCTTTCTGTGCACCTAAAAAAAGTTTGGGTAAGACCATCTTCCAGTAGGGCATAATGAGTATCAAGATTATGGGGAAGTTGAAATATAAAAACTGCTTATCTGGAATATAAAAACGTTTGGGTCTGACCATCTCCTAGGTTTGGTATGTCGATTGCGGCTTTTTGTGCACCTAAAAAAGTTGAATATAAAAACGCTCATCTCGAAGCATTGATGTCTTATCAAGTCCTATTGTAAGATCATCTTACCCGAATTTTTGTCTTGCACTTTTTTAGGTGATTAATTAGTCTTTACCGGCCTAGATTGTACCTTGGTACATATGAACAAGAAAGACGAGGGAGGAAATTACACAAACACTAATTTGGGATGCAAGTTTAGAGGCATACACTGATCAGAATCAAGCATAAAGAAACGTGGACTCTCTTTTTTCTTCGGAGATCTGGAAGACTTCGCGGTGGAGGGTCTACTGATCTTTTTCTTCGCTGCACCTTTCGAGTCATGAGCTGTGGTGGAAGCCTTTCGCTTAGATGTGTTTTCACCTATTTCCTGTCCCTGGGCTTCTAGACCAAGACATGGCTGGAAAAAAGATCGTGTCTTTAAGGGCAACAAAAATGCAGGATTTCGGAGCACCATAATAAAGTTCTTGTACATAGTTGAAACTTTACCTCTTTCATTTCATCTGATAGCTGAAACTTCACCTCTTTCATTTCATCTGATAGCTGAAACTTCACCTCATTCATTCCATCTGGTTTGATCAATTCCTTCTGTTGTGATACATCCTGTCTCAGTTGACGAGAATTGAGGAAACATAAAAAGTTAGGAAATTACCACCCTTCTCTCAGAATCGCCCGTTTATGTCAGGAAACGGAGCCAGATCATTAGTTCGCAACTTTTTTATCCATATCAAAAACAGAGTTGTAGAGGTTGTTTTCGGAGAACCTAATAGCAAAACGCTTCAAGCACCGATGACTGTTACTTTAGTACAGTTTATTAGTGAGCTAATTTCAAAGCCAAAAAACAGCTCCTTGGTAATCAGCCAACATAACTAAGGCGATATTGCGATAAGGCCGAGCACCAATAGAAAAGAAAACAAAATTGTTGAAACAGCACATAAGTATACATTAATGCGATTATTTAGAACTACAATAGGAATTTCAATTTTCAAGGTGCACTTACACTAAGTTCATCACATTCGACATTTGCAGTGCCACTGTTTGATTCCTTTGGCTTTGTTTTTGTTACATGCCTTCCCAACTTTCCGGTTAGAAGATATCGGTCTATATCCTTAATAGACCGAAATATATACCCATGTTCAGGATCAGTGTAGTACTGCAAACATAAGCATCACTTCCATCAGTACTGCACAATACGAATCACATTTACAAAAGTATGTAACCTGTAATGTGTCGACTTTCGATACATAAATTTGACAGAGTTACACGTTCACATGACCCGACACTATGACTCTTCGGGTTACGGTTAAAATACAAGTCTGTTTCACCAATTTAGAATTCTGACACTCTTTAACATACAACCGTGTGCAATACTCAGATGCAAAGTCCGAGTGGCTAACCGCCTCAATGGAGTAGTACTGTAGTAGAATAGGGTCTCAAAAATACGGTCTTGGCAAAGATACTATACTACAAGAAGAAAATCTCAAAAAAAATAGTTAAAATTGTTGATTTATGTTAGGACTGTTACCGAAAATCTCAAAAAATACGGTCTTGACAAAGATACTAAACTACAAGAAGAAATGGTGCTTCCCCAAAATTTCATTTCTGGCTACGTCTGTCCCTAAATGCCTAAAATTTTATTATTAATGCACGAAAAGTAAGGAGATTGGATATATGTAATCTTCAGTATGGTGTTATAAAGGTACAAAAAAAATACTCTCATATAACTAAGAAAAATACTTGTATTCTTCGGGAGGAGCGTCCTCCTTGTACCTAAAGACAATCCACCAAATGAAATATTATAAAGGCTTATATGTAAGGAAATAAGGAATACGGTCCTTTCGGAGGACTCAAAAATTTATATAACTAAACATAACATAATCTGGTGTCTGTTACATAACTTTATACATTTATCAGAAAATAATCATCCACACACAAACTTATAAACCAAAAATTAAACAAAAGTCAAGAAAATGAGAATTCGACGATAAAAAAATAAAAATAAAAATAAAATACCCTGTCTTTTTTGCCAGTTTTTCGAACTCGAATCTCGACCTTCCATCCTTCAGGCAGCCCTTCAAGTAAAAAATCTTCACCCTTAATTACTTGCTCTCTCATTATTATTATTATTATTATTATTATTATTATTATTATTATTATTTGTTCTTCTTGTTCACTATTTTTACCATGAAAAATTACCAACTCCTTTTACTTAGCTTAACACACTAAACTCTGATATAATGACCCAACATTTATGGTTAATCTCCCTAAAAAGTAGGCACCGCTAAATTCGCATTACACACATTTTATATACACTCACATTTTTCTACTCATGGATCACTCTTTACACCCACTTTCTTAACCATTTATTTTACGTCTAATTTTGTTTTATTTTATTAGTTTTTGTACGTAAATTTGTTGAAGAACAAAGATGGTTGATGTCACACGTGTATGGTGCCAAACTTACATAAGTAACACCAACATATATAAACTGTTACTATTACTTATTTATCATTACTTTTAGGGTACGACCGTTATACGTGTAATTTCGTCTAAAAAATAATAATAAAAAGATCAGTATTTATAATAAAATGATCATTATTTATGATAAAATGTTCATTTGTTTGTAATGGTGCGATCCTGGTAGAGTAGAATTTAATTGGGTTTATTATAAGGTTAGTGTTTATTGAAGTTCCAAGGAGAGACAAGAGCATTGTTAATCCACTATCTTTGATACCTGTAGAGGTAATGTGTTAACAAGTTAAAGAGTGTGTGTTGACAATTGTCATCTTTGTTTACTTCAACTCTATGGATTTCCTTAAACGTGTCCTATCTTCTTGTTCATTTCATTTTTGTTGTATTAATTAATGCATTATTTTTCTCACATTCAACCATTGTTAGGTACCACACCAATACTTACTTATTAGCATGCATGACTAACAAAATGCAACGTAAATCTATCCATGGACAAATTTCGAGAGTTTGCGTATACTATGCATGTAAATAGAGCTCGTAAATAGTAATACGACCTCATAATATGATACGAACTTGACATGAAGTTATTAGCAGGTTCGGGGTCAGATTCAGATTGAGACATTTAAATCCTTTAGTAATTGGTTAACATGAAAGTTAAATGGATCGAGTTAGGATTGGGTTCTTACTACACGATCCAACACGTATAAGTAATATGGGTTGAAATCAGGTCGGATTGACATGTTAACACATTTAACAGATATTACATGTAATCATCATGTTATTAATTAATAAAAGTGACTTTTATACCAAATAAAAATGACATCTGTCATCGTCGGCGTACGTGTCAAATTATGATTATGTGTTCCCGCGAGACCCATTATTTAGGATTCACTTATTAGACCGAGTTTAACCAAGGATGAAGAGGAGTTTCAGCAAAAGTCTGTAGCTCATACTTTGCACCATTTAAGGCTAGACCAGCATGTATAAACTAAATGTACTATAGAAAAGTTTATTAAATTATTCAGTTGGTTTTAGTGTTATTGCGCTAATTTTTTGTTAAAATTGATGTTATAGAACAATTTGTATTGTTGATAATACTAGTAATTATATCGATGACGGATAGTAGCACCCAATGGTTACCACATACTGACATATTATAACTACAATTACAATAACGGGAGTAATGCAAAGTATCGAAGTTTTGAAGGCATTGCAAGAATAACTCTTGAAACCCTAGCAATGGAAAGATCCCAAATACTCGTCATCGGCGTCGTGTCCCTTTACACAAAGTCACATAGTCATCTCCGCCGCCAAGAGTTCCAAATCCATTTACTGGAACGAGCTAAAGGAGATTAATGAGTTGGAAAACAAACTATCAACTATGTACTTTCTCTCAAAGAACAAGCTCTTATTAATACAAAGCGCAGGGTGAGGATGGCCATTCTGAGTATGGGTGACCTTTACAGCAATGCCCTCTCTAGGCTTCCGGACGACATCCGGTACGTTAGTTTTGATGATTGTCTGTTTGTCGTTAGTGCAATTGATTTGAGGACCTTAGTTATATCTGGAAGGAGTTAATCGCCTGACCCCTGTTGAACATTCATATTTTAGTGTAAAATTATCATTCGGCTCTTAAGGTTTAAGCTTAGTGGTTGATTCTTAAATATTCACCCGAATTCAATATTTTTAGCGTAAATTTTGATCGTGTTTTATTATTCCCAGTCACCGAAGCCGGACATTAAGGCTGCCTGCTTAACCGCCTCTTCGGCAAAGCAGGCTGCCGAGGCTACGTCCAAGGCTGTTGCTGACCTTGCTCATGTTATCGCTACTTTCCGTGAGGCGGTCTCTTCTTATGCAGCTGCCCGTGGTGGTAGTGATGGTGGCCAATATGATGATAAAGCTCCAAGCTGAGGAGGCTATACGTACACCTTACTAGTATAAGATTTGGATAATTGGATGATTTACATTTCATAAACAAGTTACATTATATAGTATTTACATGTGAGATAAATAAGGTTATACAATAAAGATTAGCATAATTTGTGCTATAAACAAGGCAAAAAATAATATCTTGCTATAATTATAAAATTGTAGAATAATCACGATTAACTTTGCTTGATTGTGGGAGTAGATTGATCATGTGATTGATTCTTGAGATTATCTTTTAAGATATTCCTAACACGCCCCCGCAAGATGGACGGTCGAGAGACGAGTCTAATCTTGGGTCGTAAGTCATGACAGCGCGATGTGGGTAGCGGTTTCATTAGGGCATCAGCTAGTTGGTCCTGGCCGGAGATATGTTGAACTCGTATGGTTTGACGTTGCAC
>VHZZ01001324.1:22510-34926 GCA_009801015.1 Silene noctiflora | reverse complement strand
AAGGATTAGAAGGAGGAGCAGTAAACGATGTCTAGGTTTTTGTTTTAAAAGTGAAATAATGATTTACTACTTCTCGTTCTAATATTTATACTTTCTGTCAAAAAATCGATACGAACCGGACACTCGGTCGAGTACACGACACTCGACCGAGTAGGCAACACTCGACCGAGTGCAATGCACTCGACCGAGTACACGCCACTCGACCGAGTGCTCCGCACTCGTCCGAGTCCCTAACTCCCAGAACACTGACAGACTTACACAGATGGGCACTCGGTCAAGTACCATGTACTCTACCGAGTGTCCCAACAATAAAAACCACGAGTATTACACTTAAAGCAAGCTTGAATCCCATATGAATGTGTTTATGAGGGTTTTAGAGAGAAGGAAGAAAGTTTGGAGAGATACGGAAGAAGATAATAAATGAATTAGGGTTAGGAGACGAAATGACATATATCAGGTACTGACAGTGTCACTCGGTCGAGTGCACTAGGTACTCGACTGAGTCGACTCTACTCGGTCGAGTAGACACTATAATCGGCTGAGTCCACCCTACTCGGTCCACTACTAGCTCACTCGGTCCACTTCTAATCTTTACTTGGTCTATTCTAAGTTCCACTTGGTCTAGTGTGAGGTCAAATCTTACTCTCGTTTAGCTCTCACGCATCCCCAGGCTTCTCGTATGGATCCCAAAATATCCGGGTATTACAAGCTCAGCTTTTGTTTGATGTGGCTTTCGTTATAGCTTGGAACGAATTGTCACTGCATCTGGGCCTGGTTTTGGGGATTGGCAGTGGCGGATTGCCACTTTTCCTTTTCATTTTGGTGGGCTCGGGGTTTATGTTGTTGGGGATGTCCTGCATTATGCTTTTCCGGCGTCCTGTTTGCAGTCTGTTGAGTTGCGGGCTAAGCTCCTACGTCCTTCTAGTATCATTGTTGCTGGCCCTACTTTTGATGATGGTGTGCACGTTTTTAATGAGACTACGGATTATGATCTTCTCCGCAACCCTAGTGAAATCGCTGCTCCTAAACTTATGAAGAAATTGGCAGATATATATTTCGCAAAGGTTGTTGCTACATCGGACTCTGTTTTCTCTTTGACTCCGTGGTAGGTGGCATTATGGAAGTCTCAGCAGGGTGTTCACTCGTCTGATTGGTTGCGTGCAGTTTCTATTTCTGCGTTAGGGCAGACTATGAATGGGAGGACCTATTGTAGTATGCTTAGCTATTGACTGGGTGTTCCGTTGTTCATGGTATCTATGCCATATCCTTCTTGTTCTTGGGTCTTTAACGGTGATGTCTATAGCTATCATGCTGTCTCTTGTGCTGGTACTGTGGGCATTAAGCATCGACAAAACCTCGTTCGTGACACCTTATTAGATATCTGCTTTAGGTCTGGGATTTCTGCTGGTAAGGAGGTTGATATTGGTTTGGTTGATGGTCATGACAGGTGAAATCCGAATGGGTAGTGAAGCAAAACAGTCCAAGAATGCTCCTATTCCACCCGGTTTAGGACCTTCTTCAAATTTGAGGTCAAACATAAAATCCATCTAAGAACATGGTCTCTTTTTTGGTCCAACACGATGCTAGGGAGAGTTTAGGATATTTTTTTCTGGATAAGTCTTCTTGAAAAGGCTCACACAAAAAGTTATGCAAAGAATTCTAACCGGGTGCAAGGTGGTTCTCGGTTTTGAGAAATGTGTACATACGTCGCTTTCAACCTTCCTCTTTTATGCAAGCAGGTTCTAAATCTCTTTTGGCTGCTACAAGAGACCCTACACGGTCCACAAGAGGCTTCTTTAGCTGCTACTTATGCATAATAATCACTAATACAAGCCAACAAATGGAGGTTGTCTCATTAGTTAACTTTTATGCTTTATTACTTTATGTCACTTTCATTTTCAGCATTGTGTAAGGACTTGTGTAAGGACTTTGGCTGCTGTGTTTTGGCTCCTTTGCAGCCCTTTTGTAAGCCCTTAGATTGTATTAAGATTGGATGGTCAAGATTGTAAGGTTTGGTCTATATAAACCAAGCCAAAGCACATGTAACAATCAGATTTGATTAAGTTAAAACACAAATTTGAAAACATTGTTTTTCTACTTCAAATTCCTTGCTTAGTGCTGGAAGATCTTCCTTTGCTTAGTGCTTGGAGTTGAGATAATCCTTTGCTTAGTGTGTGGATTAGCTCCTAGGCTTTGAATCTTGGCTTAGTGCTTGATTCAAGTCATATCCGTTCTCTCAATTCCAATCATTTGGCCGTGTGTTATTGAGTCCGGAACAACCTATTTTGTTAGCTATTTTCGACTAAATCTTAACACTTTAAGTTTTAGTCCAAAAATATTACTCCCTCCGTCCCGGTTATTTGTTGTCCTTTAATTTTGGCACAAAAACCAAGGAAAGAGGAGAGAGCCAATTATAAGATGACAAGTGGACTAAATTGAATATGAAACATCAAATTACTCATCAAACGCAATCCTAAAATAGAAAGGACAGCAATTGACTGAGACACCCCAAAATGGAAAAGGACAACAAATGACCGGGACGGAGGGAGTATAATTAAAGATAAACAAATGATTGAAACGGAGGGAGTACTTCACTACCACTAATTTATGTTTGTTTTTAGGTCAGTTTTAGCAAACCCATGTAAACAAGATAGCTGTGCAGAAACTCAGAGAGTCCCAAATCACATTTATTCTGTATCACATACAGTGATACAGAGTACAACATAGTCGTACAAAAAAATGTCAATTACACATTTTTTTTGTCCACTCCCCCACTTTCCCTCTCACTCGCTCTTTGAAAAGACGGATTCTTCCGTCTTCAATGAGAATTTGTGTTATAATACTAGATGAGTTTAACATAAATTTACTCGTAAATTTTTTATTTAAATATACAAGAAGTTTCTTTCATGGTCTTAATGACTCCCACAACTTACGAGTAAAGGGGGCGACTTTATTACATATATGGATTAATTGCAGGGAAAAGATGTTTCATGTGGAATGGTCCAATACCAACGGTGAATATTTGAGAACCGGAGGCAATGAGGGAAGTATTTACTAAAATAAATGAATTTCAGAAACCACATACGAACCCAATCCGGAAGGTGGTGGCACCTGGCATTGTTCAATTAGAAGGTGACACGTGGGCTGGACTTAGGAAGCTACTCAATCCAGCATTTCACACGGAAAAGTATCTGGCACACGTGCGGCTCCATTTTGAGCCGTGTGAGACACGTGACTGTTGCAGCATTTTGCAAAATCATGCGGCGCATAGTCCCAAAAAGCTAAGGATGAGAAAAATATACGATACGAAAATTTGATGATTGACCTTGAGCTTATTGACTAAAGAATAAACATAAATAATCACAAAACATCGAATATCACTACAAGAAATGGGTCCCCTACCGACTGAAAACAATGGTCAATAAAAACTAAAAAGCGGTCGAGTCATATTTAATTATTTACCAACCAATTTTTTGAACTTGCAACCAATAAAAAAAAAAACATTTTGCAAAAATTCTCAATAAAATCACTGCTAAACAAACACCAAAATCGTAACCACTCAACAAACCAACGGCATTTCAATTAAAAGCTAATGACAAATTACATGCAAGTTTTAAATACCATGTCTTACATCTCAAATAAAAATAACTCAAAAAATGAGATTTTACTTTCAGTCAATACGAAACCCGTTTCTTGTAGGATACGTAAGTGACGAAACTTTTGTTACCCTTGTACTCTTTAAGCTATTTTCATACTGAAAAGAGATACACAAGTTGAACAAATGTTCTGTATATACGGAAAAACCCGTATTTGATAAGGATATACTAAATAATGAGACTTTATAAACCTTCTGGGTTATATGCAAGGCAGTAAATAAACCGTAAAAGGCCGGAACAAGTACATTTAAGAGTAAATTATCAATTACACCCACGCTTAATACACTTTTTTTTACTTACTCCCACTTCAATTTTTTTTTTTAAAATTACACCCAAATTAATTGTTCAGGTTATATTTTGCACTCAATGCCATTTTCAGGTGGAAAACGTTATGAAATGACGATTTTGCCCCCGCGTTTTTATGTCTCAGGTTTGCTCTTGACTCTTCATTTACTTTAAATCCCAAATCTTTCACCTGTTTAACCTAATTCCCCTAAAAATTCTTCCAAATTTCCGACATAATATCTTAATTTTTGAGAGATTGTTCATCCATCACCATGTATCACTCAAGTAATTTATGTAAGTTGTTCTTCTTTCTCTTGTTTCGAATTTTTTTGTAGATTATTGTTTGATTTCTGTTACATTTGTTAGTTGTTCTTCTTTCTCTGAAATTATTCTGGGTTTTTGCAATTTCCGGGATTATAATTGCTGACCATTCATATTAGGTTAAATTTTTAAGCCTAATTTCTGRGTTTGTAATTGAATTTCTGGGTTTTGAATTGAATTTATGGGTGTTAAATGTCTGGGTTTTGTATTTGGACACAAATCAGAAATGCAACCTAATTAGCAAGAACAATAACAAAATTAAACGAAACACAATGTAATTGACTGCAGATTAATCAAAGTGAACCCAATGAACAAAAACAAAACAATGGGGATAGACTATTTCTTCAAATAAATTTGGGGAAAATGAATGAGAATGATAAAATAGAGATTGAATGAGGAGAGTATAGCCTATATACTAATAGAAGAGGGAAGGGCAAAATAGTCATAAAATTAATGTCTTATCGAATTTTTTTGAAATTTGACGAAAATATGGCCAGAAAAATTGAGCAATTAATTTGGGTGTAAATTATTAAAAAAAATTGAAGTGGGAGTAAGTAAAAAAAAGTGGATTAAGCGTGGGTGTAATTGATAATTTACTCTACATTTAACACCAAAAGAAAACAGAACTCTTGGTTTTCTCCGAGACCATGATCCAAGCTCGTAAAGAAACAAGAGCTGGAAGATGATAAAAAATTAGGCCTTGTTCTTTTCTTCAGACGAATCATTTATTATCCCACATTGGTAGAATAAACTGGAGTTGTATAGTTTATAAGTGATCACTTGAGTTTTAGTACTAGATGTGTAGTAGTAGAGGTCAGAGGGGCTCTACCACCACCCACACCACGCCGGGCTCGGGCTCGGGCTGAAAAATCACCATAGAAAATCCGCAACATTCAGTATAGAAGACGGAACAATCAGTTTAGAAAACGCAAATCAGTTTCGGAAATTGTGTAAAAAGATTATAGAAAATAAGTGATCTCGCCCTACAAAACTGACCTACGGCCCGCACAGCAGGTGCTCTACCAGAACCCGAGCCCAGCCCGGCGTGGGCTTCGCTGTGGCGGTACGCCGGGCTCGGGCTCGGGCTGAAAAATCACCATAGAAAATCCGCAACATTCAGTATAGAAGACGGAACAATCAGTTTAGAAAACGCAAATCAGTTTCGGAAATTGTGTAAAAAGATTATAGAAAATAAGTGATCTCGCCCTACAAAACTGACCTACGGCCCGCACAGCAGGTGCTCTACCAGAACCCGAGCCCAGCCCGCGCGGCGTGCGCGCGCGCGTGTGGTGGTAGAGCCCCTCTAGTACTACACGTCTAGTAGTAAAACTCAAGTGATCACTTATAAACTATACAACTCCAAATAAATGCTTCTTTTGAAGCAAAATTTCCAACAGAGTTGAACCGAACCGAAATAAACTTATTGGAACTAAACTAAATAGAGTTACATTGAACTAAAATGAGCTAAAATTAAGTCCAAAAGAACGTGATAGCGCTACGCACACCAGAAGCAAGAGGACATGACAAATCTTAACTTTAGCAAACCTATACACAAGCAAATCAAGTCAGGGTGGTTTGTAGAAGGAAATTGGAAAGTTCAAATCCATAACAAAAAAACCATGGGTTAATAATACCAAGTAGATCGATTAATTAATCGGATGAAAGAGCAAATTATCGTCGAATAGTGACCTTAGAGCAGCCACATCTCAAATCCATGACAAGCTTCGCATCAAAAATGAGAATTTGTGTTATTTTTATACGTATGATAATTTGTGAGATGGAAATTATATTACGAGAAATTGTAGGAACATGTAAGACATTGTTAAAATGAAGAGTAGAGGAGGGAGTAGGAATAGAGAAGCAACCGATATTCGCTATAGGAAGAGTAGAACCATCGCCGATCACGAGCTCATCCGAACCATCATAAGGAGCATGAATGGCCAGATTGTTGAGATCATTGGTCACATGATGTGTGGCGCCGCTGTCAAGAAGTTAAGCTGATTAGGGGGAGGCAGGCGAGGTGGTGGCAGTATAAGCACGGGGTGGTTGGGAAGGGCAAGGGCCACGGTTTGGGGGAGTGTAAGGTGGAATGGTAATGGTGGGGTAAAGGCGACGAAAGACAGGGCATTGCTCAAGGAAGTGCTCAATAGCATGACACCATTGGCACTTGCCCTTGAACGGGTTGGCAGTTGCGGGTGCAGAGGATGGAGTAGGCAGGAGAGCAGGGGCAGGTTGAGTGCGAGGACGGTTGTAGTTGGGGTTAGGACGATTTTGGGCAGCATGGACAGAAGCAGGGAAGGAGACAGGTGACGGGTTCTGGGCAATAGACAGTTCATGGTTAAGGAGTTTTTTCGTGGAGGGAGTCAAACGAGATAGGCTCATCTCGTGCTTTGACAGCTTCAATAACGGGACGATAAGAGGTCTGATCAAGGCCTTTGAGGACCTTGGCAATGATGTCTTCGGTGTCCATGGGTTTTCCAAGGAGGGCTAATTTGTCCGTACAAACTTTTACGGCTTGCATATATTCGGTAATGGTTTTGGATTCTTTGGAGAGGTTATCAAGACGATCTTTAATTTGCAGGATATGGCCGCGGGAGGGATTGGCATAGGTCGAGGCGAGGATCTTCCATGCTTCATGGGAGGATGAGGCACGGATGATGAGGGAGGAGATGTCAGTGGAGATGGTGCTGACAAGAGCCCCAAAGAGGAGCTTGTCTTGCCGCTTCCAGGAGGTATAGGCTGGGTTTGGTTCAACTTTCTTGGTGATAGCCCCATATAAGAGTTATGAGAAAGCTTAAATATTATTGATGAGGAAACCAAGTATTTATACAATTACAAAGGATAAACTAAGGTAACTAAATCTAGCTATGAAAGATTACAAAGCAAATATAGCAAAACAATAATAAGAAAATATAAGTAATAGGAAAGACTATAATTACAATATTTCGAATGACAATAAGGAAAGATTACGAAACACAATTAGAAGTTTCCATATTGTTATCAGATTTTGTGTAACTAAAATATGGATATATAATGGTGATGCAGTTCATGCTCCCTGCGTTTAGAGCAAGCTCAAGTGAGATGATCAATACATGGGTGGAAATGGTGTCGGAGAGTGGTTCATGCGAGGTAGACGCATGGTCATATTTGCATAAGTTATCAGCAGACGTCATTTCGAAAATAGCTATGAAGAAGGCAGAAGAATTTTTGAAATAATCACTGAGCAACTTCAAGTGGCTTTTCCAATTCTTAACCATGTTTATATCCCGGGATGGAGGTTAGTATTCGATTATCATAGAAGATATTAATACGTCATGCGAAGTACATGAATGAATTATAGAGTCCGAGACAAACTGCTACGGAGTACTCCCTCTTATTCAACGTAAACTTCCCCCTTTCATTTGTGCACTTGGATTAAGAAAGTAACCCACACAAAACACACTACCCCAAGATAAAATTTAATTTGGACTACACAAAACTTCCAAATAAGGAAAAAGGAAAAAAAAACCGAGTAATCCAAAAAAGGAACTAGGGAAGTTTACATTGAATAAGAGAGATAGTCTTATACTCCGTATGAGTCAACATAACATAAAGGGTTTGAATCCAGGTCATATGTACCGGATTTCATGATTTTACCAACTAAGATACGAAGTGTAATCTTTTACTTCTTATTGTATGCAGGTATGTGCCTACAAAGGTAAATAGGAGAATAATGCAACTAGATAGGGAAATCAAGTCTTTGTTAAAGGAGATAATTAAGAAGAGGGTGAAGGCAATAAAAACAGGTGGAAAGCCTAAGGACGACTTATTGGGTGTACTATTGGAGTCGAGTATTAATAAGACGCATAAGACTGGGATGAGTCTCAAAGAAGTGATCGATGAGTGCAAGATCTTCTACTTAGCAGGTCAAGAGACCACTTCTCATTTGCTTGTTTGGACGTTAACTTTGTTGGGCAAGCATCAAGATTGGCAACAACGAGCTCGAGATGTGGTCTTGAACGTGTTTGATGACAACATTCCCGATTTTCATGGATTAAACCAACTTAAAACTGTATGTGTTGCACATTTTTTGTATGTTCTTTTTTATGCTTGCTTGTTGATATCGTAAAACTAACCTGATTTGAACGATCCAAGCTGGATAAACTCGTAAACATGACTAGATTCGACCTGTAACAAAAAAAAAATCATAATATGACTTAAAACTTGAATGACTAGAGCAAATATTGATAGCACGCAAACAAACACACCTAACTCAAAATAACCCCTAGCTGCACACAAACAAAGTCGGAATGTAAAATCCCCAACACAAAGAAAGTAACAAACCCATAAGGACTTGACACGAACTAACCGAAATGAATGCATACAATACACGTCGGAATTAGCTCATTTCGAGTTTGGATGCATACAATACACGTCGGAATGAATGCATACAATACACGTCGGAATTAGCTCATTTCGAGTTTGGATGTGCAGTTGGCAATTTAAGTTCAAGTGTCAATTTAAGATGGCCATATCTAACCCCACAGAATTAAGTATTATCGGCATGCTTGCATAAATGATGTTCCGTAAGCTATTAGCTAACCATCCTTGCTTCAACTTATGCTGATAGGTAACCATGATACTACATGAGGTATTGAGACTATATCCGCCAATAACAGAGCTAAGTCGAACAGTTTGCAAAGATATCAAAGTCGGAGACATCTTTTTACCAGCGGGAGTTCTAGTTAACTTGCCAATGCTCCATGTTCAACACGATGAAAGCATATGGGGTTCTGACGCTAAGGAATTCAAACCAGATAGATTTAGCCAGGGCATGTCAAAGGCTACAAACGGGAAAATGTCATTTTTCTCGTTTGGTTGGGGTGCTAGAATTTGCATAGGATCAAATTTCGCCATGACTGAAGCAAGATTGGCCTTACCCCTGATTCTCCAGCGTTTCTCTTTTGAGATTTCACCGTCTTATGCTCATGCCCCGGCTGACATTTCCTCCCGTCAGACTCAGTTCGGTAGTCCTATTATCTTGAAGCGATTGAGTAATTAAGTGAAGTGTGAGATTTAGCGCCTTGTAATATTTAATAATGTGAGATTTTGTCATCAAAACTCTGTATAAGTTTAGTATTAGAGAACTAATCAAAACTTTTTGTAAAAACTTGCTTAATCAAAATCCCAAATCCTCTTGATCTTTACAGAGAGTATGGACAGTATGGTGAAAACAAATAAGAAGCTTTATTCCATATTCAACCTACATTTAGTACTCTTTTACTCACTCAATTAGCTCATTTAGGAAAAATGGAGGAAACATATGAGAAACGACATTGAAAAAGATAATAAGAAAAGAATGTAGGGCAGTATTCTCTGAATTTGATCATGATTAACCATGAAAAAACATTGAGACTACCCCTAATATTGAATTAATTCAATATAGGCCGGGTGAAATAGAGCTCTCGTATGATATAATTTATCGAAAACCCATTGGATCGGCCAATCATATAAACTAGAAACACATAGGATTCATGGATCTTCATCGATTGAAAAGAGTAAAGAGTAAAATATGATGAATAAGAGTTGAATATTTGAGAGTATTCTAGATAGAGATTGTGTTGAGAATTGTTAAGATTGTTATTATATAAGAATGAATGAATAAATTGATTACAAATTATGAGGCAAAGTCCTCCGTCATGAATTTAGATAAGGATTGGATCGGCCAATCATATACTTGTCATAAACCGACATAAGATAGAAATCCTAGTACTTGACAAATTCTAACAGAATAACTAACTTGTGACTATGCTTAACTAACTTGAACTATGGTTTTGTGCCTATATTCCAACAAACACATTAACACAAGTTTTCACTTAAAACTCATACACAATCCTACGTAAAACTAACCGATGAAATAAATAAAAATTAATAAGCGAAGACAATGGGAAAACACAAATACTCGGTTCCAAGCATTTGTTTACCTTTGATTAAAATATCCCTAGAAAAAAAAGGTAAGCCAATGAACGAGACAAACGAACCTTCAGTCTCAATCATTCGTTATAAACAAATTGCTGGGATGGAGAGAATATTAGTGAAAAAATAGTTATCAAAGTATTTGGTTGTACATTACGTGTATAAAGCAGCCTTACACGAGTATTTGTGAAATATAGCATTGTGTCACTGTGTGAATTAAAATAGCGTTGTATTCGTGACAATTGAAGTGAACATTTATGGTCGTGAGACTCATGACTAGTAAAGTTAAATTTCAAAAATTATTCAACAGCCTAAAAACTTCACGACACCCATCATAGAACTGATTTATAGGATTGGATAATATTACTTTCAGGGATAAACTGATGCAGATATCAACATCATACGTTCATACTCATTCCATCCGTCAGCAATAGCTAATAAAAAATGTTTCAGGTATGTAAGGTATGTAAACTAGAGCAAGGAATTCAGATGATTAGCAGTTATTGAACTGCGAAGAACACATCGCGAAGGACAAGGTATAGTGATACACATAACCATGGTTGCCTCGAAGAAATGCTAACAGGACAATAATTAAGAGAGTGTTGTTTTACCTTAAGTTAGAACCCTGACCTCACTGCCCACGCATCATGGTCCCAGCATACCAAATTCCGCAAGCGGCCATATCTGTCGAGATAAGACGTAGTAGCGATAACACTAGTTAATAGAGATACTTCAGCTCAAAAGGTATCGTCTTTGGTATTAAAAGTTTAAGTCAAATACAGAAAGTACGAGCCATCATGAATGGAATAGCAGTACAACAGCAAGACAAATATAGCCGGTTGACGCTCTTTTTACCCAATGGATGTAACCACATGCAAAAAAACGTAACAGGTGTAGTAAAGGCTTGCAATATAAAAAGGGTAGCCCGGTGCACGATGGCGTCCCCGCAAGGCGAGGGTCCGGGGAAGGGTCCCACCATAAAGGTGTAATAGGCGCAAGCCTTCCCTTGCCATTTTGGCAAAAGGCTTGCAATATATTTTGCTAAAATCTACTATAGCATGACAAGCCATCATTAGGTGATGAAGCAGTTGAAAATACATATTGTAAAGTACATAACACGGGGACTCACAGCATGCACAAACTCAGCACAAGGTGCCACGTGAGTAAACATACCCGACACAACGCTTTGCCTTGGATAAGACCATATGGAACTGCACCGAAGTGCCGTGAATCGTTTGATGCATAAATGTTATCTCCTTGTATCCAAATATGCCCTGTAGGTACCTGTTCAAAGTAAAATTTGAACCAGTGTAAGATGAACCTAATATATTTGCACATAACGAAAGCAAATAACAAAACAAATGAAATGATTCACTCATCAAACTTGTGATCAGAGGCTGACTAACCCCCGCTTCTCCAGAAAACTTTTGTAATTTTGTATGCCCATGAGTCCATGACCACCAATAGGTCTAAAAAGGCAAAAGTTGGTATAAGGGAAGTTGAGCCTTATCTCAATAAATTATGGGCTATTTAGCTTTCAAGAGTTTCAACCACGACTGCAGTTAGGTTTACATTTTTAAAGTCCGTCCTTCCCTCCAATTCCCTCTTATCAGGGTGACGCCAGTTCATGCACTGGTTAAGATAGGTATCATCCTCAAAAAGATCTAAAGTATGCCCAGCTCATATATAATCATTTTAATTGCACACTTTTATGGCCTGATTTTTATAAATCATCAATTTAATCTGCTTTAAGAACTTCAGTTCAAAAACACTCTCTTTCACCAAATTCAGATGTCCAATGCAATCCTATCATCTTACCAATTTACCATTTTAATAAATTGGCTCTCTTTTGATAAGCATGATACAAACCATTTGACTACACCCTTTTTGACACTTCATGAGTTCATTCGTCTCAACGACCTATCTATGAGACTAATAATGCTTATGTTGAAGTGTTGGAACTCCATAGTGTCTCTTAAAGCCATTACACACCATAATTTCCAATCACAAACCCCAGATCCAACTAATGATTAGTCTTGGTTTAATTGGAAGAGCATAGACCAAAAAACGGAAATCTCACGAGTGAAAGAAAAGGAGACTCAGGTCTATGGCTCAAATGTCTGTTAGCTATGTGAGTACAAAGTAATCCCCCTTACTACTAAGAGAATAAAACTCTTAGTAGTTTTCCCGCCTAAAAGA
>VHZZ01001324.1:9249-22020 GCA_009801015.1 Silene noctiflora | reverse complement strand
AGGCTTTTTTTTTATATATATAGTAAAGTAAAAATAGTTTAAGACAAAAATAACTTAACCTAAAGTGTCTTTTGATGATAATAAACTTGCATTTTCTATCTCTTACTACGATTATATTAGTACATTATAACATTAACCAACAAGTACAGTTAATTTATGCAATTTATTTAATGAAAATGTCTCTTTTATAAAACAAAACTAAAAAATATCGTGTTGTAGCACGGGATGTACACTAGTTAAATATCAATTGCATAGTAATTGACTAATTTCTCCCAGCTGCAATTTTTTTATTCACCTATCAAAGATGACAAGTTTTTCACCATATCCTTTCTAAGAAAACTACATTCTCAAGCATTGTCAGAAATTAATACAAATAAACATCCCAACCAAGTCATTTTCGGAATCCTTACTGGTTTACTGGTGCCGAAACATCCTCACCCAATCATCCATCCTTCTTTCCATGATGACCCTTGTTAAAATACCCCAAGAGCACCTCACTACCTTCAGACATGTTTCTGTTATGTCTCCCAAAGTCCTCATACAATGGGTTGTATCCCCCTTAAGGTCCTAGATGCCCGAAGATATCTTTGCCTAGTGGTTAAGACGGGATTATTGACAGCAGGTCCGAGGTCCATATTCCCCTCTCCTTTATAGTGTATTGTCCTTGTCTCTCCCATAACACCAAAAGAAAAAGGTCCAAGATCTAATTCCCCAAGACCAGGTTAGTTCATCTTCAAGAGACTCTATCAATGGATTAAGGCATAAATGCATAACTACTCCTAATAATTAGGCAACTCAAGAAACCTTCCTCTGTGTAATGATCTAAATTAGAAGTATCAAAGCTGAATGACTGCAATTCTAGACAGTTTATTTTATGTCTGGTCAATGTGCAACACACGGGAACAACCACCCTTATAGAAGACAGAACCCACTACTCCACAAAATATTTATCCAAGCATAGAGTCGTACAAGCATTTCCATGGTAACTAATCAAACGTTTCACCAAAAAAAATGGTAAATAATCAAACTAAAAGTATGTCTGATAATGATGTGCAAGACTAACCCCGTGTTAAAATAGTAGGTGAGGGAGGAGAAGGAAAGGAATCATTTTCCAAATCTTTCCAATGTTGAACGGTAGTTACATGGGATTGGCAGCAGCAAAATGAAACCCTGTATTTCTGTACTCTCCCCTTCATTGCCCACCAAGACGGCTTACTAGCAAAACAAAGACAATCCCTCACCCCACCGTTTCTCTCCCCTCTCTTCCCACCAAATCCTTCCATCCAAAATAGGCCTAAAGTGTGAGTGTTCAACAAATAGACTACAAACTCATCTTTTTACATAACCTCAGGTAGACTAGCAGCTAGGTCATTCCATCAAAGATCCGCTCGAACGATGATTACCAAACAACCACCACCTGAGTAAGGCTCTGTTTGGCAAAACTAACTGAAAAGGTAGCTGAAAACTGAAAAGGTAGCTGAAAACTGAAAAGCTAACTGAAACCTGAAAAGCTAACTGATAAGGTAGTTGAAAATTAGGAACTAATAAGGTAGCTGATAATATAAAAAAATGTTTGGCAAACTAACTGAAAAGGTAACAGATTTTGATGAAATTACGTAAAAGGATATGATAATTATTTAGTAATATAGATTTAAGGGGTAAAAAAGGAAAATCAAACTAAATCAGGTACCTAAAATCTCAAATGGTACTCTAGGTAGCATTTCATTTCAGGTAGCTTATTTGGTTAAATAAACTACTTGCCAAACGGCTACAAAAAAAATAAGGTACCTGAAATTTTGGTCAAATAAGCTACTTTGACCAAATCAGGTACATGAAATGGCTTGACAAGCCTAATACTATGTTGTTTAATCCATCCTTCCAGAGGCAAATCCATTCGAATCAGAGCCTTCAAATAGACTATGCACTCCTCATTACCAAAACAAACAATTCATATTCATCCAACTAATTCATTAACCGCCAAAACATACTGCCTTATTAAGTACTTCCATCCAACCAAGAGTTAATTACATCATAAGAGCAACATAATCACACCAAAATTTCGTTTAGTAATCTATTAGATCAAATCACAACCCAAACAAAACATAGATTCACCTTCACAACCATTATCCAAGAAAACAGACCATCCTGTTCCATCCATACCCCTCATTCCATTTACATCAAAACCTTCACTAAGACATACACATACATTCCCTACTAAAAAAAATCAATATCCCGAGTATCCACCTACATGCATTCACTCCTACACTAACTCCAAGTACCCAACTAAAACGCAAATTACAACATTGGTATTCATTAACAAAATTTCATTCACACTACTCAGCAAACTCAATTCACATATTCCGAATAGAACATACATTCAGATTCACTACCAATGTGGAGAGAGGCTAACAACGGATACCACCCCCTTACCAATGAAAAATATGAATTGTTTCATATAAAGTTGCGATTTTTATCTTCTATCTATGACTTTTGATCAGCATACCCCTCCCCTCCAACTTCGAATCCCGGCTCCACCAGTATTCACTAATCAATAATCCTTCCAACAATCAAAAGATAAAAACTTTGGAAGCAAAACATAAAATAAATCACAAAAGAAGCTCACCACAAACGACTCAAAGATACCGAAGGGGTTATCGAAGGAAACAACATCACCCTCCAATCCCAACACACGTTTGGTCAAAACCCTAGCTAGGTTTTGTGGGGATTTGACAAACACAACATCTCCAGCCTCCATTTTCCCAAATCTATGCGACAATTTATCCATCAATATAACATCCCCTCTCATGTTCAACGTTGGTAGCATGCTTGGCCCATGTACCTGCCATTTTCCCACAATCACATACATAATACAGCTTAGTGTACTAGACTACTAGTGCAAATTGCATAGTTTTAAGATTGTACATCTTAAGATTAAAACGGGTCAAAGAGCACCTACTAGCATAGATGGGACAATATTTTTTTGCTATTCTCCGGACATTATGCTTTTGCCTTATCTATACTATTTGTTCAGTTTTAAGTTTTAAGACGGAAATTCCAGTCTAACAAAAAATTGTGTTTTTATATACAAGCTAAGGTTTTATGCTTTTTCAACAACGAAGAGGGTGAGAAAAAAATTACAATGGAGGTAGAGAGGAGGTAGGTGTCGGTGACATGGAGTAGACTCAGGAATTTGGCAACCAGGAATGTTCGAGCTGCTTCCTTGGCTATGTTGCACCATTGTCCCCACAACATGTAATAGAGTTAACAAGGTCTTTTGAGATGTACAGATGAGGCGCTTGCAGCTTAAAACAGTCTTGAAGTTGGTGATGGTCTATATGGATATCAGTAAGACATGAAGATGTTAGAGAAAGGGAAAAAAAGAAAGTCATGACGGGCAGTACTTATGATCCCGTCAACAACATATTGCCCTTGTGGCTCCCTTTTCACCAAAAAGACGTGGAAAAAAAGAAGGGATAACATAGAATAAGGTGGGACAGTGCGAAGAGGTATATGGAAAGGGTAAAGATGGTATCTTTAGACTTTTGCTAATTATTTTTGTTTAACTGGCGGAAACATTTGATAACCATCGCATCCACCAGCATGAATAAAGTGTATATAGGTTACATTATACTTTCAAGAGCATAAATGTTTCTATGACATGGTGGAACAAAGGGATGTCAAATTGCCTCCTCCATTATTCAATCAAAAAATGTTTCTATAACGGGGTGAACAGTTTTTCATAACCAATTTCGCATTACTCTTGCTGTGATTTGCCCATTTCGAATTGCCTCTCCCTCTATTCAATAAAAATAAAAATAAAAACTATTATTACTAAAAGGCATTAATGCATAAATACTTGATTGTCCAAATAACTCCCTCCGTCCCAATCATTTGTTTACCTTTCATTAAAATACTCCTTTGAATAATAATAATAAAAGAGGGGGGGCAAGCAAATGAATGAGACGGCAAAACCAAGCAACCTCACAGGTTCACAACATGCTATTGCCAGCATTAATCAAATCATCACAAATTCACAATAATCAGAATCCACAGTCAGATACAAATAGAGTAACAATGTAACAATAACTGAGTGTAATTACTGATTTACTCTAATAGAAGGTAACAATGGAAATTTGCGGAGAAAACACTTACAATTAAGATGAGTTTGAAGTGACAATAGCGAAGAGTCGAAGACGACGAAGACGGGTGAGGCAGCGAGGCGAAGTGTTATTTTGTAGGTCAACACCCAAAAAAAGACGACGAGGCTTAATATAGCTCAACCCCTGTATAGGTGACCTAACAAACGGGTTTATCCGATCGGGTTTACCTCGGGTTGTAAGAATTCTGGCTGGTCATTTTGGGTTCAGCTTATTTTCGGGTTGGTTGTATCCAAGTTATTTGGGAATTGGGATAATCAGTTTTCAATAATAAATATTCGGGTTGAATTGAAGAAGTTCGGGTCAATTCGGATGCAGGCGGTTATTCAAATCAGCTCAATTTTGCAGGTCTAGGTGTGTTCCTATTGAACTACCTAAACTACCCGAAATGTCCCTCGCGCCTCAAACGCTTTAATCAACGAACAAAATCGTTGCTAGTTGACAATTGAATTCGCTATTTGGCAAATGATACTCCCTCTATTTCGGTTATTGTCTCGGTTATTTGTTTACCTATTTCATTTAGAGTGTTAATTCAATTGTTTACATTTTTATATTAGGTAAGTTATTTATGGGCAATGTGTTCGGACACATCCATTTTGTTCCACTTATCATCAACTAACAACCAGCACAAATGATCTCATTCTCTTTCCTTTAGTTTTGTGCCAAAACCAAAAGAAAATAAATAACGGAAACGAATGAAGTATATGTGAACAAATTTAATAGTATTGAAACATTTTAAATATTAATGGGATTTGAGCATCATCAACAGAAAGGATCGGATGAAGAAATGAGCTATAACATTAATTTGGGTGGTACTCATTCATGGATGAGTTTTACTCTTTCATGGATGTCAATGACTTTTTTACCCCTCTCATTCACTTTGTCAACAATTCTTTTTATCCCAAGTCAATTTACAATAAAAATAAAACAACAATTAAGGTCTCGCCATCGTCGGCCGTGACTCCCTCCACCCCCTTCGGATGTGACCACCAGTCGCCACTACACTAGCAACCCTTCACCACCGCACGCAATAACACAGTCCCGCCATCCCTATAAACCACCTATCACACCTTATCATTGTCGCCCACCATCTACCCCATCACCGTTCTCACGTCGGCCACCATACAACCCGCCATCGCCATCACCGTCGCGCACTCGCACCTGCCATTTCAACCTTCAAAACCTTTATATATCGAAGTAACACGATACTGACCCAACCAAAATCGACCAAATAGCGACCCGAGTACTCGACTCAACCCGGCATGTCATTTGACCCAACATTAGCCGACCTAAACCTAACTCGATCCGAAATGAGTCGCCCAAACCTTACCTGACTACCCTGATTGCCACCTTTAGCAAATACTTCAGTGATTTTGATGCTGAGAGAGTTTGAACTCATATTATAAGTATCACTTCTCATAACTTTACCAACTAAGTTAATTGACAATTGCAAACATTCTTCTTTTATCTTGTTGTCATACATGCTTAATCTATTTTAAACTAGATTTGATGCCCGTGCGTTGCACGGTAACTAAATAATGTTTTTTTAATTGGACGTATGAAAATGTTAATACATAAATAACATAGATAAGTGAGATGGATACGATAGATGTATTTCTGCACGTATGCGTATCTAGGTAGGACTCTAACTTGTTAGCTGATAGGAGTGGTAGTGTTGAATTGAATGTAAAATTATACTTTTACATAAATTTTATTAGTCTAATCATGTTACACTCTAATATATGTTTACATTTCTTGTTGACATATGATAACACTAATCAAATTAAGATAACACTATCATATAAATAAGTAGTGCATACATACGTAGTGTATGTCCTTTTATTTTATTACTCTAATGATTAAATAAATAATATGGAGTAATAGATAGCACTTATAGTTTTTGTTTTTAAAAAATTTGTTAAAATTTACGTGAATTAAGGTTGTTTAGTAAGATATCACTGCGTATTAACCTTCTATCACTAAGAAATTATAAAATCATTAAAGGATATTTATAAAAAAACACATACGTCTAACTTGTCTTTCTCCAGAATTTTGCAGTGCTTGAAAAATATATAGATGCAACTTTGCAATGTCATGAAAAACCATGCATACACGTCATGCTTAACGACATCAACAAATGTTGAATACACCGAAGAAATGATACGATAAATAAAAATGATATACTTATATTATAGTTTTAGCTGTATACGTATCTTTAACTAATGAAACAATTTCTTACAATAGGAGTTCTATGCAACGAAAATATTTGGACTTCTAACTAGAAACATTGTAGTCAAGATGAATCTCATCTATTTCATGTACATCCATGCTATATAAGTCTAAATCATGTAGGTGTAACCGAGGTCCGAGTGACCGCCTTAGCCAAGACACTCGACAACTCTCCTTGTTTATATATAAACTGCATAATAAAAATAACATCTAATATGTCGTTCTCAATTGTTTGTTTAGCTTTGATTAACGAGTTTTCACAAAGAATATAAAAGATATTCCCTTTGTGTCAATCATTTGTTTGTCTTTTTTATTCTTTGTGATAGTATTTTAATCAAATGCAAACAAATGATCGAGACGGGAGTAAAGAAATAATATGGAAATGTAATTCAAATAAATCATAAAAAAAACTTACCATTTATAAAGTTACACGTAATACGAATTTGAGAATATATTTTTCTCTGTACCTCCGAAAACAACAAACTATATTAGAGGTTGCATAAACAATCAATTAAAAAAAATATATAAACACCACTACATGTTAATTGCGCAATATAACAAAAGTGAAAGAAGCTGAAGAACAATATACGAATAAAGAACAAAACAAAAGAACTCCATTAAAATACGAAGAAAGAAAGACAATACAATAACTGTTGAAATAGCATAATGCCATAATGGGTACAATTATATATACTCTAATTAATTAGTCATTATAGCTAATTAGGATTCTAGCTAATGTTAAATCATCCTATATACTAAGAGAATAAAAATTCTCAAAAGTTTTCCCTTCGAAAGGAATCTCGCTAAATAAGAAAATACGTCTTTCTTTCATTATTTTTTTTTTTCTTTTATATAGTCTTTTAATCATTATATAATCTT
This sequence comes from Silene noctiflora, assembly GCA_009801015.1. Lineage (NCBI taxonomy): Eukaryota > Viridiplantae > Streptophyta > Magnoliopsida > Caryophyllales > Caryophyllaceae > Silene > Silene noctiflora. The sequence continues at coordinate 14,755 of VHZZ01001324.1, read as the reverse complement.
TTCTATACTTTGAATTGTAATCATTTAATTAAACAAAAAAACAAAACTGATATAAATCAAAAATTATAAATTTATTTCTAAATCTTTTGTTAGTGTTATTATTATATATCAGAGAATGACTTAACAGATAATTGCCCCGTATAATAAAACCATTAAAATATTATTATTTTCATAAAAAAAATTCAATAAAATTATTTGATAAAATGTATAAATTGAAATTATTAATTTTGTGGTAAAAAATATAATACACAATTCATAACTTCACTTCACTTCTCTTGATTAATTTTCAAGTTCATTTTTTTTTTCTCATCTCCGTTTAACTAAAATAATAAATCTTACTCTTAAGTTTTTCCCGCTCAACTATTTTAGGAAGGAGTTGGGCTCTATTAATTGTCAATTTGTCATTATTCTGTAAAAGTTGGCTCTTACATTTGATTTATATGAACTTAATATCATATCATGTATTAGTCTACCTATGAAACATGATTGTTGTACAATAAATCACTACTCCGTAATTAATAACATTTCGTATAGGTCGTTTTGTAATAATATATTTAATCTAAATTTTATAAATATGAAAATTCATTAATTCTCCGCTAAATGTTTTACGTAATTTTAATTGACATTGTCTATGAAGATATTCACAAAGAGTTTTAGCTTCTAATACTATAAACATATATTCTTCCRCTTTAATTTAATATATTTTATCCATATGTGTAAATATTTAAATTCGGTTTAAATTTATCATCTTTATTTGTTAAGTTCTCTAACATCCCGATCTAAAAAAACCGTACATTTATGCACGAGATTTACACTAGTAATAGTGTAAGTGGGTAACTGATTGCTAATAACACATATTCCTAATCTGGACGATAGATTTTTTTTTATAAAAAAATTATCTTTTATTTGTTTTTGTTTTTTTTTTTTACACAAATTCTTGTTTACAACCGTTGTAAACAAGAATAATTTACAACGGAGGTATAAATTCATCCAAACCTAACACTTTTTTAGGGGTGATAGTGCTTTCCACCCCTTCGTTGTAACTTACAACGGTTGTAAACAAGACTTACTGTTTTTTTTATTCTATTAATCTATTGTTAGTATATACGGAGTACATATTATCCTTTATTTTTCTTGATTTATCTTTAAAATATAATTTTATTTAAAGTGTTTTAAAAACGTTGGAGTCTCTCAAAATGCCTGAAAAAACTTTCTTTTATATATATATACATTGATTAAGACGGATATTGTTATCTTAAACAAAAATAGGTGAAAGTGAAATCAAGTCTACAAGAATCGAACTGAGTCATAGAAGTACAAAATACGAATACAGCAGGGGCGACCGAAAAAACACGAGAACGACTAATGTGATGAGGCACAATTCTATCTGTTTCCAAAGAGGATAAAATGAACCAAGGTATCCTACAATGGAGTCCAAGCTTCCCAAACTCCCTTACCTCATTTCAATCAAAAACACCATCTTTCACCCTCAAATTAAAACCCTTTTCTCTAATCTCTGCAGCCCTAAATTCCCCTGAACAAAATCAACAGCAACAAGAACAACAAGAACAATTATTAGCCAATTTACCAGCAAAAGAGAGAAGAAAACTTAAAAATGAAAGAAGACAAAGTAAAACATATAATTGGAAAGAAGAGGTTGAAATGAAACTTATTGAGAAACGTAAGAAAAGATATGCTTCTTGGACTGAAGAACTTAATTTGGATAATTTGGCTGAATTGGGTCCTAATTGGTGGATTATTCGGGTTTCCAGAGTTGCGAGTCAGTTCACTGCTGAAAGACTTGCTCTTTCTCTTTTCAATAATCATCCTGATATGGATTATAAGGTTTGTTTGTTTGTTGATTTTTTGGTGTTTTGGTTGTTGGGTTTGTTAGATTTTTTGGTATTGTAGTTTGTTTTCGAAACCAGTTAGTCTTGTGTAGGACGGTTTTACATAATGGTCGGGTAAAATGGTGTACCGAATCAAAAGAAAATGATGCCCATATTAGGATAAAAGCAGTTACCATTGTCCTTTTAGTAGACAATGATAGGTAAATTGAATTACTGAAGGCAATTTAATCAAGCTTCTTATTAAGAAGTTGGCATTAGCCTTACAGATGAGACTAAGCTCATGGAGTCATGGGGAACATTTTTGACCCAAATGGGATCCTCCCTGCTTGTTAGAAATGGTATGATGAGCCTGTGTGGCTGTATCCGATCCTTCCTATGAACCACAAAATATCGGTTGGACCCTAACCTCCCTCACCCTGTGAAGTGATGAGATGTGCCTCATTGCGTCTCGTGCTTAAGCGCAAGTTAGGCACGCTTTTTGAATCTAAAATGGTCAATGCTGGATTCTTGGTATTCAATACAAAATCATGGCTATAGGTTAAAATGAAATATTTAATTGGGACATGATGCATCATTGGAGAATGAATCAGTAACTCGGCTTTACTTTTGAGTTCTGAGCATTTCGGATTTGTTAATCCTGTAAGCTGCTGAATCTAGTTGGTTTATCAAAATTGTCCTGAACGGAGTAAATATTAAACTAGTCACAGCCATGTTTTTGTTGGTTTGCATATCTTAACAAGCAATCTCATATACCACAACTTGTGTGGCATTAGTATGGTTAAATCACAAAGAGCAAAGAAATTTGGACTAGGTTCAGGTGCATTTAGGTTCGTGAGATGGAAAGTGATGAACATGGAAGTTTGTGTAATGGCCGAGGACTAAGAAGTCGTGGCTGTAGGTTCGACCCATAGATTCCTAGAATAAGAAGTCGAAATTTCCATACAAGTATGAAACTTTCATGTAGATGTTTTCCCCAAATCTTGCGGGTGATATGATGATCATTAATGTATTTTGTTGATGTTCTTGTAAAGAATTTTCTATTTTATTTCAGATTTATAATCCCACTATCAAAGAGAAAAGGAAGTTAAAAAATGGATCCATTTCTGTCAAGCCAAGAGCACTATATCCGGGTTGTATCTTCTTCAGATGTGTGTTGAACAAGGAAATCCATGACTTCGTTAGAGATGTTGATGGCATAGGAGGATTTATTGGGTCAAGAGTCGGGAACGCGTAAGCTATTTTCAATACTTTTTTTTGTGCTGAGAATGTAGTCTGTTTTCAGCCGATAAAAGTTCCCTTGAAATAATGCTACAGTTCTGTGATTGAACTCTGGCAGAATTCATGCATTCATAGAGTCGCGGCAAATAATGGTTCTGGGAACGAGTTGGGTTTTTAGGGTGGACTAACCACGATACTTAATCAAGATTGTTACTTTCCATGCTATAATAACATTAAACGGCCAATTACTATAGTCAGAGTGACCTTATTATTCCAATTGTATTTCAACTTTCTTGCAATAAGGACATAATTTTGCTTGCTGTTATTAATTTTACACTGCATATTACATGGCAAATTACTAGAGTTAGAGGGACCTGCTTTTTATTGCTACTTAAATTTCTACTGCAGTTTGTTTGTTGCCGAAGTTTTTTGACTTTAGGAAACTGGCGTTGCTGCCAGGAAAGTTCAATTCGCACATGTATGTATGTAACCGTTTCTAAAATTGCTGCTCTTATCCGAAATGGCATTATTAGTCAGCCTTCAAAACAATCATTTCATTCCCATTGATTAATTTCAGCGGTACTCTCTGACAACCTCTTTTCATGTAAAAATTATCAAGTTACCTGAGAAAATAACAGACAAGTTTGAGTGCATTGACAGATTATTCTGAATCGACCGACTTCTCAAGTCAAATACAAACTTTTGAGCTAAAGAACTTGAACAATGCTGGTTTCAGGAAACGACAAATGAACAGACCGAGACCAGTAGATGAGGAAGAGATGAAGAAAATATTCCAAGAAGCTAAACAAGAGCAGGAGAAAGCTGATTTGGCGTTCCAAGACAAGCACGAACAATTTCCGGAGTCATTGATACCTAATCCTGATACTCTAAATGGGGTTGTGGAAGCTCCTCTTGATACAAGTACAAAAATCCCGATCAAAAAAGTTTTGGAACCTTCACGAAGAGGAAGAAAGAGCAAGTATCCCAAAATCGGTTCAAGTGTAAGGGTTGTTTCTGGGTCCTTTGCAGAGTTTTCCGGTATCGTGAAGAAGGTCGATAAGAAAAATGACAAGGTGTGATTTTTTCTGGTTTTCATTTTCTATAAGGTTCCATAAAAATAAGGGCACTCCAATAAGGTAAAACAAACCGCATGCTGAATGATCGATAAGTAGCACATCCAAACAAAGGAAGTGAAAAATAAAGAAAACAAAGAGCATCGATCTACCCTTGCCATTTTTCCTCGACCATAGTCAGGCCCATCTGTTTGGTGGAGAAGGGGCTAGCCAACAACTTAAATGAGGCACAAAGAGCATCGATCTATCCTCACCATTTCTCCTCAACCATAGTCAGGCCCGTCTGTTTGGCTGGGAAAGGACTAGCCTACAACTTAAATGAAGCGCTTTTAGAGACCCACCCATTAACCCTATAACTAAGAGAGGAGCACATACGGATTTGGATTGAATGGTGAATATACTAAGTATTAAACATGAAGTTAAGGGTTGGCACTTGGCTAGTTGGCCATCTTATTATTTGCTTTCTGATCCGCCACTGTGTTCTAATAGTCATTATTGGTTCATTGTGTTTCCAGTGATATACTTAAAAGTTTTAAACTGTTGAGTGGACCTTTTGGTTCTGTTTCAGGCATTTAGCGATCATAACTCATAATTCTGATTTGCTTGCACTACTCCAGGTAACAGTTGGATTCACTATTTTCGGGAAGGAGACGATATCTGACTTGAACATCCAAGAGATAGCGTCAGAAGAGTAGAATGGAGTTATCCTTTGTGGAACAAGCCTACAACAAGAGTACAGACTTGCAAAATGTCCTGTAAAGTTCTCACTATGTTCATGTAGTTGCCTCTTGTGACCATTTTTTTGTATACAATTTAGAAGTGACACAAAAGACGCCTTTGCAAAGATTAGCGAAGGGAACGGTCTGAATGAAATTGATTGTTTTGGCATTTGTGACATCTGATGTCGGAGAGAAAATTGGCTATTACTCCGTAAAAAACTTGGATAATGTTCGTAGCAACGAAAGAGTATTAGAATAGGGATGACAAATTAAGCATCCCCTATATACTAAAAGAATAACACAATTCTAATTTTTTTCGCTCAAATTTCCCGCATATATATTCACCTTTTAATAAATGGACCCTACTCTCAATAATTGATCTCACTTTAATCCTTTTTTTATTTACGTACCATATACAAAAAATAATATTTCCTCAAAAAATTATTTTTACTAATAAATGATCATAAATATTAAATTCCAAACTAAATTGCCAATTAACATCAACTTGATTCTAATAATTATAGTTTTATCATTAAATCCCTTTACTACTTCCCTTTACTACTAAGAGAATAAAAATTCTCTTAGTTTTCCCTTCAAAATGTATCCAATTTATTAAAGGAAACAAATAAAACTTCATTTTAATAAA